>SJYQ01104586.1:272711-300346 GCA_006410935.1 Redunca redunca
TCATCTGTCTTTATAAAATTTTAATGCATTAGAATTTACTATGGCAAAATAAATAACTATAGCAAAATGTACAGAAACAAAATCTAACTAGAATATAATTTTGTTACAGGAACCACACTGAAATCATTCTCTCTGTCTCTCACTCTCAAAAATACATGCAAGATCACACATGCCTGTGTGCACACACAGAATTTGTTTCCCTTCTGCTTCTGTCAAGATAATTTTCCCATGTTATTAAATATTCTTTTGAAATATAATTTTTAGCAGCTGTACAATATACTTTTAATGAATGCACCATAATTTTCTTCATAATTTTCTTATTGTAAGATTTGCAAGTAGTCTCCAGCTTTTGTATTATAAATAACATAGTAATAAATATAAATGTCACCATCATCGATTTTTTCCTTTGGCTAAATCCCCAAATTAGGACAAATGTGTTCACTTCTTTCAGACGCCTGATATAAATTCCTTTTCTGTAAGGTTATTCAAATGAACAAATTCATCAGAGGGAGCATGAATACCTTACAACACTATATCACACATCAGCATTGAAGTAATAATTTTTCTCATGTTAAGGTTTACTATGAATTCCAATCTCACATGTTAGCATTTACTGGGACATTGTTAGTTGCAAATATTGTGATTATTCATATTTCTATGACTTGTCTATGTGGTAAATAAAAATGTAGTTTATCAAGTTATATTATTAGTCCAGCTTTTATGGATTTATAAACAGAGTAGCCCTCTTCTAAACCTAATTTAATAAAGAAACTATTAACTTTAGTCTGTTCATTTATAATAATATACAGAACATATGTAAAAGTGTATGAAATATGGAAATCCAGTTTTGCCCCAAGAAATGTTTTATAGTTTTAAATAGTCCAAAAACTGTTAAATGCAANAATATACCATGCATTTTCCTTTATTCCAAAAGGAAGATTAAGTTGTGTAAAAAAAAAAAAGTCCATTGGTAAAAATGCAATTCTGCTGAATTATTCCTACATTGTGTAACTCTCAAATTGGTGCCCCCAGTTAATGAGAATCCTTGATTTGTTCTGGGAGTAATTAACCAGAAAGTTTATTAGAAGAGCACACATCTAAATGGTTTATAATAGGTTTCCCCAAGAGCATTTTTTGAGAGAATAATGCATTTTTATTTATTTACTTTTCTTTCTGTTGACCCTTAGGCTTCAAATTCTCAAGGATCACTTCACTTATTCCCTTTATGTTAACATCTGCCGATCCCTCTTTGAAAAGGATAAACTACTTTTTTCCTTTTGTCTAACTGTAAATCTGCTGATACATGAGCGATTGGTCAGTACTATTCTAATTTATGGGGAGAAGGTATTAACGTGAATTCATTAATTTATGAATTAGTGTGGGAATATATATAAAAGGATTGTTAATAGTTAGCAATTATTTTAGTGAAGACAGGATATCACAACTAGACTGAATTTCACAGGTGAAAAATTACAGAGTTCCTTATGTAACTATTACTACTTAAATTTTTGTATGTTTTAGCTTAAAATAGTTTCTATCAGAATCTCATATATAAGGATGCATATAAACTTACTAAATGTATTGATATATGTATCCCAAGTAATAGTATAAGTGGTAATGTTTTTAGGAACTTTTGCAAGTTTGTCAAATCTATCCATTGGGTGTAACAATGCCATTCAATAATTTTAGCTATGTTTCAAATCTGTTTACTTAAAATATGGGAAGCACTTTAAGAATGGAAGAGAGGTGTGTAAATTCATTATTCTATACACATGTGTTTAAGCTTTATTAATTTCATATGGCGATGTATTAGTTGAATTTTGAAGAAACATTTATCTTAGTATCTCTTGCAAAAATTTCATTTTTTCATTTCATTATATTTTACAGAAAATAATTGAAAACATGGCAGATACATGGCTTTCTGTCTTCCCACAACTTTTACAGACAATAAAACTCTTAGCAGTCATTTTGGAAGGCATATATTAAAAAAGAATAAAATTCAGATTTCCATGTTTTGATCAGAAATTCTGGAGGAAAATTGTCAACAAATAGCTCTCTAAAATGGAACTATTTTGAAAACTGGTTATAATGAATACATTGATTTCTTATGAATCAATACTGATCTATACCAATAACTAGAATTTTATGGGGGGATATTTGAAACTTGAAAATCAGTCAATTTTTAAAAATGGTTGTAAGTTACCTATGTATATGATGATCTCATTTCTGATTCTTCACGCTACTTTGTTTCCCAAAGATTAATAAAGCTGAGTGGAGATTTCTGTTAACTGGTGGCATTGGCCTGGATAATCCTCATGCCAACCCTTGTACATGGCTCCCTCAAAAATCTTGGGATGAAATCTGTCGACTGGATGATTTGTCTGCCTTCAAAAACATTCGTAGGGAGTTTATGCGCTTAAAGGATGGATGGAAAAAAGTATATGACAGTTTGGTATGTTTTTAACTCTCTTGCTTGTTGCAAAGTTTTTAAATGGAGAAAATAATGTCAAATAATTTATTCTTGTCTGTAAGTAAGCATTAAACAGCTGGTCAAATATAATGTTTCAATTAGGCTATCCCCACTTTCTAATTGGCTCTATTTGTACTTCTCTTTAAATTCCTTGGACTCTGTAAAGATGCAAAAAAGTTGCATGGTCCTTAAAAGTACTCTATTTGGATTTCCATGCCAGGTTTTTATTATCAACTTAGACTTTGGAAGTCATAATGGCAGATGACTTAAAATTTTATAGAACAGGTTTTGTTTAGATTTTCTGAACACAGGGCACAAACTAATAAATATTTTTGTCATTTGACAAGAGGGAAAAAATAATAGTTTTCAAATAATTTTCATGAGACCTGATCTTGCTAGTTGGAGATTACTGTAGCTAACATGTACCATGATGCTCAGTTTCCCTTCTGGAATATAAACAAATTGTTGCCTTCCTTCACTTATTCCTTAGCACAAGGGCTAATATTGTGATTCCCAGTTAATTTTTTCTAGTGTTTCTACTTTTTTGATATTTTGCTTTCCTTGGGCTTAATATGCAACAGTTCTTTTTGGGGGTGGGGATTAGAGGGAAGAAAAAGCAGGATGTGTGGAGAACACTTTGGTGACCTGTTTATTGTACTATACATGATAGAATGTGTCTGCACATGAATTTAAATATTTTGGTTTGGATCGCTTTTGGATTGATCCTTGTTAGTAATAAAAAAAATACTTTTTCCAGAGGCAAATATGTTTTTGTATGTAGTTGAATCTAGTTTAAATAGAAATTTCCCTATGTTGAAGCATGGAGATTTCTGACCTGAGATACCCATAGCTTTCCCAGCTGTTTCAAAGATGCAAGGGTCTTCTTTTCCCATGTTTATTCCTCCTCCTGGGATCTCAATACATCTCTTCTTGCATATTTTTAATAACATTCTTTGGCTGCTGCTTTATGTTGTGTGTGTAGAGGGGGAAGGGGAAGGAACACGCATGCGCTCAGTCACGTCCAACTCTTTGCAACCTCATGGACTGTAGCCTGCCAGGCTCCTCTGTCCTTGGAATTTTCTAGGCAGGAATACTGGAACAAGTTGCTATTTCCTACTCAAGGGAATCTTCCTAACCCAGGGATCTAACTTGAGTCTCTTGAGTCATCTGTATTGGCAGGCAGATTCTTTACCACTGTGCCACCTGGGAAGCCCCTTCTTTAATATACACATTCCCAAATAGTCCTTTCTTGAAAAGGTATCAAAATTTATCAAAATAAAAAGTAATGCATAGCCTTCTTTGTTTGCAATAAATGTTTATTTTTGTAAATAGATAATGAGAGTAGTTTTTGCTGACTAAATAGAGCTTCTCCATCTTTGGCTGCAAAGGATATAATCAGTCTGATTTCGGTGTTGACCATCTGGTGATGTCCATGTGTAGAATCTTCTCTTGTGTTGTTGGAATAGGGTGTTTGCTATGACCAGTGTGTTCTCTTGGCAGAACTCTGCTAGCCTTTGCCCTGCTTCATTCTGTACTCCAAGGCCAAATTTGCCTGTTTCTCCAGGTGTTTCTTGACTTCCCACTTTTGCATTCCAGTCCCCTATAATGAAAAGGACATCTTTTTTGGGTGTTAGTTCTAGAAGGTCTTGTAGGTCTTCATAGAACCATTCAACTTAAGCTTCTTCAGTGTTACTGGCTGGGGCATAGACTTGTATTACTGTGATATTGACTGGGAGCTGACTGTGGCTCAGATCATGAACTCCTTATTGCCAAATTCAAACTTAAAGAAAGTGGAGAAAACCACTAGACCATTGAGGTATGACCTAAATCAAATCCTCTATAACTATACAGTGGAAGTGAGAAATAGATTTAAGGGATTAGATCTGATAGACAGAGTGCCTGATGAACTATGGACAGAGGTTCATGACATTATACAGGAGAGAGGGAGCAAGACCATCCCCAAGAAAAAGAATTGCAAAAAAGTAAAATGGCTGTCTGAGGAGGCCTTACAGATATACCTATTTGAAAGCAGAGTTCCAAAGAATAGCAAGGAGAGATAAAAAAAAACAACAACAACAACCTTCCTCAGCTATCACTGCAAAGAAATAGAGGAAACCAATAGAATGGGAAAGACTAGTGATCTCTTCAAGAAAATTAGAGATACCAAGGGAACATTTCATGCAAAGATGGGCTCAATAAAGGACACGAATGGTATGGACCTAACAGAAGCAGAAGATATTAAGAAGAGGTGGCAAGAATGCACAGACGAACCGTACAAAAAAGATCTTCATGACCCAGATAACCATGAAGATGTGATCACTCACACTCACCTAGAGCTGGACATCCTGGAATATGAAGTAAGGTGGCCTTAGGAAGCATCACTACAAACAAAGCTAGTGGATGTGATGGAATTTCAGTTGAGCTATTTAAATTCCTAAAAGATGATGCTGTGAAAGTGCTGCCCTCAATATGCCAGCAAATGTGGAAAACTCAGCAGTGGCCACAAGACTGGAAAAGGTCAGTTTTCATTCCAATCCCAAAGAAAGGCAATGCCAAGGAATGCTCAAACCACCGCATAATTGTACTTATCTCACACGCTAGTAAAGTAATGCTCAAAATTCCCCAAGCCAGGCTTCAGCAATACGTGAACCATGAAATTCCAGATGTTCAAGCTGGATTTAGAGAAGGCAGAGGAACCAGAGATCAAATTGCCAACATCTGCTGGATCACTGAAAAAGCAAGAGAGTTTGAGAAAAACATCTAGTTCTGCTTTATTGACTATGCCAAAGCCTTTGACTGTGTGGATCACAATAAACTGTGGAATTTATTGTGATAAACAGAATTTATCACAATAAATTCTGAAAGAGATGGGAATACCAGACCACCTGAAACTGCCTCTTGAGAAACCTGTATGCAGGTCAGGAAGCAACAGTTAGAACTGGACATGGAACAACAGACTGGTTCCAAATAGGTAAAGGAGTATACAGTCAAGGCTGTATATTGTCACCCTGCTTATTTAACTTCTATGCAGAGTACATCATGAGAAATGCTGGGCTGGATAAAGCACAAGCTGGAATCAAGATTGTCAGGAGAAATATCAATAACCTCAGATGTGCAGATGACACCACCCTTAAGGCAGAAAGTGAAGAAGAACTAAAGAGGCTCTTGATGAAAATGAAAGAGGAGAGTGAAAAAGTTGGCTTAAAACTCAACCTTCAGAAAACAAAGATCATGGCATCTGGTCCCATCACTTCATGGCAAATAGAGGGAGAAACAGTGGCTGACTTCATTTTTCTGGGCTCCAAAATCACTGCAGATGGTGATTGCAGCCATGAAATTAAAAGACGCTTATTCCTTGGAAGGAAAGTTATGACCAACCTAGACAGCATATTCAAAAGCAGAGACATTACTTTGCCAACAAAGGTCCGTCTAGTCCAGGCTATGGTTTTTCCAGTGGTCATGTATGGATATTTGAGTTGGACTATAAAGAAAGCTGAAAGCCGAAGAATAGATGCTTTTGAACTGTGGTGTTGGAGAAGACTCTTGAGTGTCCCTTAGACTGCAAGGAGATCCAACCAGTCCATTCTAAAGGAGCTCAGTCCTCGGTGTTGATTGGAGGGACTGATGCTAAAGCTGAAACGCCAATACTTTGGCTACCTGATTTGAAGAGCTGACTCATTGGAAAAGACCCTGATGCTGGGAAAGATTGAGGGCAAGAGGAGAAGGGGATGACAGAGGATGAAATGGTTGGATGGCATCTCCGACTCAATGGACATGAGTTTGGGTGAACTCCGGGAGCTGGTGATGGACAGGGAGGCCTGGCGTGCTGCTTTTCATGGCGTCACAGAGTCGGACATGACTGAGCGACTGAACTGAACTGAATGAGAGTAGTTAGTTGGCAGGGTTTGAAATGCCTTTGGAGAAATAATGGGAAAAAATCTCCTAATGCACATTCATTGTAGTAACAGCAAACATTTGTGGAGTTGATTACCGTTCATATTGACACTAACCTACTTATTTAATGTCTTAGTTTTGATTTTATTGGCAGTTAAAATTTTCTTTTTATTTCTTATTTCATAGCTTTGCCCCAGCCTAATATAATTTACATTAGGATTCTTCATTTCATTTAATCATTTTATATTTTCTTTAAACTGAATTTAAAAGTCAAAATACTGGGGTTTGGGGTTTTTATTAATCTTCCAAATAATATTGAATTGTATCCACTGTCATTTTAGGAACCACATCATGAGGTTTTTCCTGACGATTGGGAAAATAAAGCAAGTGAGTTTCAAAGGATGCTTATCATTCGTTGCTTGAGGCCGGACAAGGTAAATGCTGTCTTTGGAAGCTGCTCAGTGAATTCCAGAACTTCCTAGCTTCACATGCCAGCTAAACATGTGTTTCCTTATGTAATCCTTGGGGGTGGGTTTGTAAAGGAGTCTGCAGGAAATAAGCCCAATTCCCTCTAATGCAGCCATTTTTTAAAAAGTGTATATTTATTATAACTGCACTAAATTAGTAATTCACCAGATTGTGTTTAATAGTTTATTTATGTTGCAGCTCTTCCTTTTATTCCTGGAGAAGGGGATGGACAATCTACTTCCTTTACATTTTTGTTCTTACTGTTTTGATGAAATTGGTCAATGTTGTTTACATGAAGCTGATTTACTACACCTTCTGATTCCTCAAATGCTATCCTGTACATAGTTCTTTTGGAAAGCTAGTAGAATATTGTTTTTAAGATGTTCATAATCACCACAAAGGAAAATGTCAACACTATTAATTTTCATTTCTTTAAGTAATAAATTATATAACCAGTAAATCAGCTGACCTGTCATATCAACAAATGAGAGTACTCATTGATAATCCTTATTTGTATTATTAAACTATTTAAAAAGACAAAGTGTTCACTTAAGTGTAAAGACACGTATCCACAGAGATATCCACATAATTCTGAGGAACTGTAGACATTGGGAATGTTGGCAGAAAAACTGAAAATATATTCTAATTGCCCACTGTTACTACTCAAGTAAAAGTATACATAATTACTTCAAAATTTACTGTATTCACAATTTGAGTTGCTAAGGATATAAGATAATACTTCCATTCTAACAACAATAGAAAGACCAACACTTGTATGATGAAGACAGTGTTTATTTTTAAAAAAAATTTTCTACACATCAGTGATAATACAAGATAGAGGCATTCTTTCCTCTGTAAGTCAGGGACTGTTCGATGAACACATGTCGTTCTTTCTTGAATTGGCAGTGTGGCCTTAGCCAGGGCCAAAGTAATCATTAAGCATAGGACCTTGGGTCCATGATACTCTTAAGAGTTCATGAAAGTGCTTTAATTTCTTTTAAAATGAGAAAATATACCAGTTTGTTATATTTTAATTATACAAAAACAGTTGAAAAATACATTCTTTTCTATTTATTGATGGAAAAAAGGGTCCACAATGTGCCAAGGGTCCCTGAATGTCATGGTGCTGCCCAACTTTTAGATGCTGGAAATAGTTCCCATTGTTGAAGATCTTTATTTAACTGCAGCTTGGGGGCCCTTTTAAAAATGAATCTTCATTGAAACTATTAGCATTCAGCCTCAGAAGTTTTCACTGCAAATATTAAATATGAAAGAATATGAAATAGTTCAAACTCTTGTCTAATGACTTCTTCCTTTAAAACATTTTTTTTTTAATTTTCAAAGATTTTTTACTTTGTTTTCTAAGATAAAAACTGCTACACTAAATGGTTCTCTGTGTACCATTAACCTTCTCCCCTTAATGTTTGACAGAGAAGTTTCTGATCATAGTTAAAAGTGATTAATGAGCCATTTCCTAACAGCAGCAGTTTCATCTACACATTTCTTTTCCCCAGTTTGTTTTTAAAAATTTGACATTTTAATCTGAAAATACATTAAGTACCAAATAGATAAAATATTATTTTCCATAGTCACTCTCTTTTTCAAGTGAGTATGAGGGAGCTGAGAAATTTAGATATTCAAGCTGAGGGGCTTTTGTTCATTTTTTGAATCAGTCGAGGTTAACTGATTATAGCACTGTGTGTTATAACTTTTTCTTATATGTTTCCATATCTTCTCTTGAGTTTTCTTTGCATGGGTGGGAGAGTGTAAACATTAATACTTCTCAGCAGTATTCCTGGTTCTCTCCTGTGTATACTCGAGGTGGGGGCATTGTGGCCATTAACCTTGTTTTGGCCAGTAAAATGTGAGCAAAAGTGTCAGGGTTTAGCTATCATTGTGAGATTCTCCAGAATATTCCTCTTGCCATCAAAACTGTGGAATCACAGGTTGATATTTAAGTGCCATAAACAGGCTGGAATGCTGAGTCAGAGCAGGGAGAGTTTGTTGCCTAGACACTCAGATGACTTTTCTGAGATGGTAAGCTTTTGTTGTGTTAAACCACTGATATCTTGAAGTTGTTTGCTACTATAGCATAGTTCAATTTATCCTAAGTTAACTAGTTACCATTACCTATACTATCACACCTGTAATCCTTAATATATAAATAATATTATCAGATTTCCCTGGTGGCTCAGATGGTAAAGAACCCACCTGCAATGCAAGAGACCTGGGTTCTATCCCTGAGTTGGGAAGATCTTCTGGAGAAGGGACTGGCTACCCACTACAGTATTCTTGCCTGGGAAATCCCATGGACAGAGGTACATGGAGGGCTACTGTTCATGGGGTCACAAAAGAGTCAGACATGACTGAGTGACTAATGCTTTTTGGACATCTTTCACGGGTCAGATGGTAAAGAAACTAGTTACCATTATCTATACCATCATACCTACAATCCTTAATATAGAAATAATTATTAGTATGCTCTTTTATTACTTGCAACCTCAAACCCTTCAATCTTGCTGTTACCAGGTACTTTAATTCCTGGTCATAAATCACTGATTTTGGAAGCTATGTATTTAAAAGTGATATATGACTATAGTATTATGCTTTGAAAAGAATAATTTTCCAAAGCAAAATGGTATTAGCATGCCAGAGAAAGGAACAGTGCTATATAAGGTTAACAATTGGGCTGCTGCTGCTGCTGCTAAGTCGCTTCAGTCGTGTCCGACTCTGTGCGACCCCATAGACGGCAGCCCACCAGGCTCCCCTGTCCCTGGAATTCTCCAGGCAAGAACACTGGAGTGGGTTGCCATTTCCTTCTCCAATGCATGAAAGTGAAAAGTGAAAGTGAAGTTGCTCAGTCGTATCCGACTTTTCACGACCCCATGGACTGCAGCCTACCAGGCTCCTCCACCCATGGGATTTTCCAGGCAAGAGTATTGGAGTGGGTTGCCATTGCCTTCTCCAACAATTGGGCTAGTACTACATAAATAGATTTTATTTCTTTGCTCTTTCTAAGTCATGAAAAATATATATATATATATATATATACACACATATATATATATATACACATATATATATGCATATATATATATATCCACTAGGGAAATCTGTAATTGTTTGATCTCTAATATAAAGTATATATTATTTGTCACCATAGTTTTTTTCTGTCTCCTTTCCACTGCTCTTCCTTCAAAACCAACTCCATCCCATGGTGAGAAGCCACAAATGCTAGGTTCTCTAATGCTGTAGTTTGGAAAAATGTAAAAGATGTTCACTAAACCACCAGTAGGAAAAATGAAATGTTTGCACTTTCCTTGGATTTCAATAGTTTATAGTGCTTTATTGACAAAAGCATTTGAGATGTATAAATACTGAGGTATGGAATGTTTTGAGCCCATTTACAAAATGAAGAGCTTCTGGCCACAGTTTTCTCCTTCTAGACTGTAAACAAAAAGCAAATTAAACAGCTTTTAATAAGAAACTTGTCAAATATAAGCTAATATGTTTCTCTAACCTCAGATAAATCTAGTAGGAACTTGCAAGACACAGAAAAACATACATAGAAGACCACAAACTTCTTTTCTGCCTTTGGGAAGATGGGTGCCTAAATTAGTCTATAATTTTTGTTCCTGACAGATTTTATTTTATAGTTCTTATGCTTGCATAATCAGATTGCAGAAGCAAATCCAATTCCATCACCTTCCAAATTGAATAGCTTGCAGTTTCATTTGCCTCAGAAGTTACTGTTTAGTCTTGGGAACAGCTGGTCTCATTCAGTTGTTTTTTTGTTTTTGTTTTTTTTTTTAATTTTTGTGTTGACTATTGTGTTTTAATTTTTTTAATTGGAGGAGAAAATTCCATGGACAGAACAGCCTGGCAGGCTACAGTTCATGGGGTCACAAAGAGCTGAACACAACTGAACGACTAACACACACACACACACACAACTGCTTTACAGTGTTGTGTTGGTTTTTGCTGTATAATAGCATGAGTCAGCTGTAAGTATACATATATTCCCCCTATCTTGAGCCTCCCTCCCCTCCTGTCCCACCCCTCTAGGACATCACAGAACACCAGTCTGAATTCTCTGTGTCATACAGCAGCTTCCTGCTAGCTAGCTATTTAACACATGGTAGTGTATGTATGTCAATCTACTCTCAATTCATCCCACCCTTTCTTTTTCCCACTGTGCCCGCAAGTCCACAATTTCTATGATCTTATTAAGTTTTAATGTTAAAAATGAAACAATGAAAATTATCATTTGAGCACCCCTAACTGGGTCTTCCTGTACTACCAGAAGACTCACTTCCCATCTGCCATGTTTGCACAAATTCAGTGAATGACCCAGGCCTGAAACACTTAGAGCTCAGACTTCCTAAAAGTGAAACCATGTAGTTAAAAGCCATGTGCTTTCGATTTGTTTGTAAAATTATAATTTAGTGAAGAGGTTAGCCTCGAGAGGAGAGAGGTTATTAAAAACTATTTTGTTTTTCTTTGTTAATTGTTATTGTTCTTAACCTAGGGAGAAAAGACAGCCATAGCAAAAGAATAATAGGGAAAAGGGCAAGGACAAGGTCTAAGACAGGAAGTGGGGATATTTTCAGTTTTCTAACATCAGCTTGATATCTGTTCCCATTCAAAATATCTGAAACATGAAATAATTTCCTTGGAATAGAAACTTTATGCATAGGTGAATTTATTGTTCAGTAATATTTATTTAGAATTTCTATAATTAGAGTCCCACCGTCATAAAAGAGAACATCCTAATTTATTCATTCACTCAGTAGATTTTTATTGTACAAGAACAATATACGAGTAATCTCCTTAGGTATATCCATACCATTGTGGCATTTACACATTTGTTGTTACTCTTCTATACCTTTCTGTAGTTTTAAATTTTTTATTGATGTACAGTTGACTTAGAGTATTGCATTAATTTTTGGTATACACCAAAGTGATTCAGTTATCAGTTCAGTTCAGTTGCTCAGTCGTGTCTGACTCTTTGCGGCCCCATGAATTGCAGCACGCCAGGCCTCCCTGTCCATTACCATCTCCCGGAGTTCACTCAGACTCATGTCCATCGAGTCAGTGATGCCATCCAGCCATCTCATCCTCTGTCGTCCCCTTCTCCTCCTTCCCCCAATCCCTCTCAGCATCAGAGTCTTTTCCAATGAGTCAACTCTTCGCATGAGGTGGCCAAAGTACTGGGGTTTCAACTTTAACATCATTCCTTCCAAAGAAATCCCAGGGCTGATCTCCTTTAGAATGAACTGGTTGGATCTCCTTGCAGTCCAAGGGACTTTCAAGAGTGTTCTCCAACACCACAGTTCAAAAGCATCAATTCTTTGGCGCTCAGCCTTCTTCACAGTCCAACTCTCACATCCATGCATGACCACAGGAAAAACCATACCCTTGACTAGATGGACCTTAGTCGGCAAAGTAATGTCTCTGCTTTTGAATATACTGTCTNCTTCCAAGGAGTAAGCGTCTTTTAATTTCATGGCTGCAATCACCATCTGCAGTGATTTTGGAGCCCCCCAAATAAAGTCTGACACTGTTTCCACTGTTTCCCCATCTATTTCTCATGAAGTGAAGGGACTGGATGCCATGATATTCGTTTTCTGAATGTTGAACTTTAAGCCAACTTTTTCACTCTCCTCTTTCACTTTCATCAAGAGGCTTTTTAGCTCCTCTTCACTTTCTGCCATAAGGGTGGTGTCATCTGCATATCTGAGGTTATTGATATTTCTCCCGGCAATCTTGATTCCAGCTTGTGCTTCTTCCAGTCCAGCGTTTCTCATGATGTACTCTGAATAGAAGTTAAATAAGCAGGGTGACAATATACAGCCTTGACGTACTCCTTTTCCTATTTGGAACCAGTCTGTTGTTCCATGTCCAGTTCTAACTGTTGCTTCCTGACCTGCATACAGATTTCTCAAGAGGCAGGTCAGGTGGTCTGGTATTCCCATCTCTTTCAGAATTTTCCCCAGTTTATTGTGATCCACACAGTCAAAGGCTTTGGCATAGTCAATAAAGCAGAAATAGATGTTTTTCTGGAACTCTCTTACTTTTTCGATGATCCAGCGGATGTTAGCAATTTGATCTCTGGTTCCTCTGCCTTTTCTAAAACCAGCTTGAACATCAGGGAGTTCATATATATATGTTCATTTTCAGATTCTTTTTCATTATGGTTTATTATAGGATATTGAATATAGTTAGTTCCCTTTGGTATAGAGTAGGATTTTGTTGTTTATCTATTTTATATACAGTAGTGTGTATCAGCTAATCTTGAACTAATTTATCCCTCTCTCACCTCCTTTCCTCTTTGATAACCATAACATTGTTTTGTATGTGTATAGAGTCTGTTTCTGTTTTATAAATAAGTTTACTTGTATCATATTTTAGATTCCACATGTAAGTGATAGCATATGATATTTGCCATTCTCTGACTTCACTTAGTGTGATAATCTCTGGCTCCTCCATGTTGCTGCAAATGGCATTACTCCATTCTTTTTATAGCTGAATAATATTCCATTGTACATATGTACCACATCTTTTTGAAAAGTTTTAATTTTGTACTGGAACATGGCTGGCCCTATACTTCATGGAAAGTAGATGGGGGAAATTTTGAAACAGTGTCAGATTTCATTTTGGGGGGCTCCAAAATCAATGCAGATGGTGACTGCATCTGTGAAACTAGAAGACACTTGCTCCTTGGAAGAACAGCTATGTCAAACCTAGACAGTATTTTAAAAAGCAGAGGCATCACTTTGCCGACAAAGGTCCATATAGTCAAAGCTATGGTTTTTCCAGTAATGTATGGATGTGAGAGTTTGACCATAAAGAAGGCTGAGCGCCAAAGAATTGATGCTTTCAAAATGTGGTGTTGGAGAAGACTCTTGAGAGTCCCTTGGACTGCAAGAAGATCAAATCTGTCCATCCTAAAGGAAATCAATCCTGAATATTCATTGGAAGGACTGATGTTGAAGCTGAAGCTCCAATACTTTGGCCTCCTGATGCAAAGAGCTGACTCATTGGAAAAGACCTTGATGCTGGGGAAAATTGAGGGCAAGAGTAGAAGGGGGCGACAGAAGATAAGATGATCAGATGATATCACTGACTCAATGGACATGAGTTTGAACAAACTCAGGGAGGTGGTGAGGGACAGAGAAGCCTGATGTGCTATCGTTCATGGGGTTGCAAAGAGTCAGACACAACTTAGCAACTGAACAACAACGACAACATAGCTGATCAACAATGTTGTGATAGTTTTGGGTGGATATGTACCACATCTTCTTTATCCATTCATCTGTCAAGGGACATTTAGGTTGGTTCCATGTCTTGGTTGTTCATACCTTCCCATGTTTGAATGAATCTATTGTGGAGACATTAAAAACATTTAAGTAAAGATATTCCTTCACTGTTTCTTGGCTCCCAACCCTCACACACTCAGTCTCTCTTTCCCTCTCTCCCTCTTTCTCAATACACACATCTACCTGCACATATATCCACATCAGGACCAACACTATTTTTAAGGTACTGTGACTTGTTAATGGGTGTTACTTACAAATTTTGTATGGATAAATAGTCTAAAAATGCACTATTAAAGTTTGGAGATATTTGTAACTTTCTGTAGAGAAGACCACCTTTTTGAGTTTCTTGGTATCCGTAAATCGCTCCTGCAATTCCCTTTAAGTTCAGAAAAGTTACAGGATGGTGGAATCGGAGTTCTAATTTGGAGTGTTGTTTATACACACAACTCTATCCTTGAATATGAGCAGGTGTCTAGTTGGAGTGATTCTGAAGCTTTCAAGAAATTCTCCTTGTTCTTTTCACTTCATTACTTTGTGAGATCAGTTCAGTTCAGTTGATCAGTTATGTCCAACTCTTTGTGACCCCATGGACTACAGCACATTAGGCTTCCCTGTCCATCACCGATTTCCAGAGCTTGTTCAAACTCATGTCCATCTAGTCAGTGATGCCATCCAACCGTATCATCCTGTCATCCCCTTCTCCTCCTGCCTTCAATGTTTCCCAGTATCAGGTCTTTTCCAGTGACTCAGTTCTTTGCATCAGGTGGCCAAAGTATTGGAATGGAGCTTCAGCTTCAGCATCAGTCCTTCCAATGAATATTCAGGACTGATTTCCTTTAGGATGGGCTGGTTTGATCTCCTTGCAGTCCAAGGGACTATTAAGAGTCTTCTCCTTGGATATGTTTACATAATTTGTTAAGCTAGATACATGGATACTGGTTTATTAAACTTATTACTTGCTTGGCTTACGCCTGAGCCATTGCCCAGAGATGCCAGGTGTGGACTCTTCATCAAAAAGAAGGAATGATATACCTAAAGCTGTACCTCAGCCATACTGCTTACTGCAAGTCTACTTCCACATCACTGCCTCAAAGGGACACATGAGCCCCAAAGTTCTTTTCTTTCTTAAGCATGTTCCCAGGAAATGCACAAGCATGGTATCAGAAAGTTTATATGACATAATTTTGCCTCTTTTTTGAAAGTATGCTTTCTCTTTCACAGTGCTTTTCCTTTTCTTTGTTTTTTCAGCTATATCAATCTTTCTTGGCATAGGATTGTATAAATCACACTAGAATCTACTTTTGAGTGGTGGACTTTGAAACATAGTCAAGTTGTACTTAAAAATTAAGTAAAGAATTAAGGTTTTTTTATATTCTTCATCCAGGGTATATTGAATACTAACTAAAAGGAAGAAAAATGCCTTTGAATTCTGGTGTCACCACCCACCTTTTATTTTTTTTTCTTTTTTTAAAATATAAATTTATTTAATTGGAGGTTAATTACTTTACAATATTGTATTGGTTTTGCCATACATTGTTTAAATAATGTATACCTTCCATCTAAAAGACAACTCTGCCTTTGACTCTTTATCAGTGTTTACAAATACACACACAAAAATGGAGAGTCCTTTGTTATAAAATACCTTTGAATATGAAGTTTTTAAGGTTTTAGGCAGATTTCAAATATTCCTTGAAATCTTTTCTTTTCCCTTTCTAGGTTATTCCAATGCTGCAGGAATTTATAACCAACAGATTGGGGCATGCATTCATTGAACCACCCCCATTTGATCTATCCAAGGCATTTGCAGACAGTAACTGCTGTGCACCCCTAATATTCATACTCTCTCCTGGAGCGGATCCCATGGCTGCCCTTCTAAAATTTGCTGATGATCAGGTACCTTAAAACTCTATTGTTTTCAGCTGCTTCTACCAGTTTGTGTCAATAAACTGTGGATATTCAGACAGGGCATTCTCCTCTACTGCTCCCATAACTCAAGGACTCTTCCACTGTGGCATTCAGATGGTAATTGTTCTAGAAATAGACTAGGGAGTCACAGACACCATCTCCCAAAAGTGTAGATGAATAAGGATATAGGAGAAATGAATTCCAGGCAAACATTCCCACAGATTTCCTTAAATGAACTTGAATGGAAATTAGAAGCTAATAGTATTTTTACCTGAACTTTATGCAATAACCAAATTAGTTAAGATATAATTATTCAAAGATCTGGAGGAGACTGGTGTAAGTTCACTGCTTTATTCATAGTTTTCAGCTTTGAATTTTAGGATTGTGGCATGATAGCAGGGTTTGTTCATCTCCTCATATTGAAAGTCTGTTTAACTTTTTCCTGCCTCTCATCTCAACAGTCAAAGACCCTACAGGATGTTTCATTTATTGCCATGACTATTTCCTTCATGAACTGGCTTGTGTTGTATCTTATTTATTGGCTTCTTAATCAGGAAAAGTTTTCTAGAGCTGTGTGTTCTTGGGAGCTCTGAGGGATGCAGCACGATTAAATTTTGTATTTAATGTATTTAATATGAACATTTCCTGTGATGATAATATTGATTCTTCTTCAAAATTTGATTTTAAATGACATCTTCACTATCCTCATACAGGGATATGGAGCAACAAAACTTAGCTCTTTATCTCTTGGTCAAGGCCAAGGGCCCATAGCAATGAAGATGTTAGAAAAAGCTGTCAAAGAAGGCACATGGGTTGTTCTTCAGAATTGTCACCTTGCCACCTCTTGGATGCCAACCCTCGAAAAAGTTTGCGAGGTAAAAATGCAAGCTTATTTTGATGAGATGGTAGTCCCCCAGTGTGATTAGTGATGCATATATCATCTAAGTAACTCCCCTCCTGTCCTGTGATTTGCAGGTTGCAGGTTTAGTGGCCTGGCTGGATTTTATGGGAGGTGGGCTCAAGTTAGGAGAGGGAGGACAGCCCATGGCCAGGCCTTGCCTAATTCCTCCTACTAAGGGCGAGTTCTCATCCCATGGGTCAGAAATATCCTTGGTCCAGAGGCACAGCCTCAAAGAATCAACCACAGGGTAAATAGAAAGCAATTTACTTTTTAGAGCAGTGGACCAAAAACAATGAAAAAAGCTTTTCAGGGGAAATTCATGTGGCCCCTCTAAACCAGAAGGCTGCAGGATGTAACTTTTCGGAAATTCACGTCTCACCGACACAGCCTGCCACTCTGCCACAAAGGCTGAATCTGAAACCAGAAGAGCACTCCTCCCACCCACCTGTTGTAGGGGGTCATGGTACTTCCCTATCTTTGTGGTCAGAGATTCCAGAAAGAAAACCCCCTGTAGCTCAGGGGAGTAAACAGAAAACCTGGCACTTGGTTTCAACAGAGAAAAATGTGTCCAAATAATTACCCATGACTCTGGCCCTCTCCTCACTTACAGTCCTTCAGGCTACTAAACTGGTAGAACTTGCATTATCCAGACATCCACCTGACACTAAGAAGCAGACTGTGGCGTTCTTTATGCCACTTGTCACCATTTTGCTTTGTCCATCTCCCACGAGAATGTAGGCACGCACTGTTTTTGTTCCCTGGTTTACCTCTAGCACCTTGAATAATGCCTGGCTCATGGGACATAATCAGGGAATAATTACTGAACTTGTGAATGAATGATGCTTCACTGCTTAGAGCCTTTCCATGGCTTTCCATTGTGTGAAGACAGTGTTCATGCCCCCATCATGGTTTCTTCATCTGAGCATTGCCTGCTTCTCAGGCATTTCTGTCTTGACTTCTGTGCTCCAGCCACGTGGCCTTTTTTTCACTTTCATTGGGAGAACATGCTTTCTTGAGAATGTACGCCTCCATAATAAATCTTATTTCTATCTGGAAAACTTCTTTAGTATTTTTTGCCTTACTAACATCTTCTCATGTTTTGGGCCTTATATTAGAGGCTTTATGTTTGTGCCTGTATCTCACAGTTCCTCTGTCTTTAGGCTGTTCTCTTGGCCTGTCAAATCGTATCGTATACCCATTAGAGTCAATCCAAGAGACAAGAGCTGCCTCCAATGAATAGTGAAATTGACCCAAAGTCCCATGAGTCATGCTACCTAAGTCACCAGGCATAGGCCAGCCAGTAGGAGAAAAGGATGGCACCTTCACTATTCATTAAAAATATATGTCCCTAAGCATCTTTCCAATTTCCCCACCCACCCTTTACCACATGAATGCTCAAAATTTTTTTTTTACTGATAAAGATTTGCAATTTAAAAAGCACAGATACGACTGACATGGACAGTTGGGAGGAGTTAGTGAAACAGGAGAGAGGGCAAGCCTGGTGATATTATTCCAAGGTCACAACAGTCATGAGCGTTCTGTCATCCTCTATCCTCCTAGCAGGCCTACTGTCCCCATAAACAAGTATCGCTAATAACGGTATGGTTTAGTGCTTCAGGATACACCAGTTCTTCTTGCCTTTCAAACCTCCCTCTTTTTGTTCATCCCTACTTGATTTAATATTGATTTAAGTTATCTGAGTGTGTGGCTTATTCTTACAGCTTGGCTACAGCAAAAAGACATCATTCTTAATATGGCTCTGGGGCAGAGAAGTATTTCTATAAATATTTCAGCAACAACAGTGAAGACACAAGATTTTTTGGAATGTCTTAGTCTTTGTCATGGCCAACTCTGAATTATGTAATGCCTTTGTAAACATTATGGTCATGTGTTTTAATTGTATCAGGGAGAGTGGCAACCCTCCGGGCCTTCCCAGTGATGTATGTCCTTTCAGTGGCAGTATTAGATTTTAAGGCTTTTGCCTTCAATTACAGCAGTAAGCCCTACTTTGTACAACTGTTTCCTCTCACTTCTGGCCCACATGATCCAGAGATTTTCCTTCCATTTTATGTATCTTATGTATCTGATTTTTTGTTGTTGTTGCAGGAGTTAAGCATAGAAACAACGCATCCAGATTTCCGAATTTGGTTGACAAGTTACCCATCTCCAAATTTCCCTGTGTCTGTGCTGCAGAATGGAGTGAAAATGACCAATGAAGCACCGAAAGGTTTACGGGCTAATATCATTCGCTCCTACCTCATGGACCCGATCTCTGACCCCGAGTTCTTTGGCAGCTGCAAAAAGCCTGTTAGTAATGGCTAAGTCTTGTTACCTCAGCCCCATAAAGCAACTCAAGTGGCCCCCGGTGGTCCTGGATGTGTGTGCTGAGTAAAACTGCAAATTAAATAGGCCTCATGCACTGCGGTGCAGTTGGTTTTGATTACTGATTATTGACTGTACCGAAGTCAATTTTATTAATATTTTATTTTAATCTTACCACTAGGCTCATTCCTGCTCAGCTGATATCTAGTGGGGTATTATTAATTATGCAGCCTTCTATTTAGAAAGTCAGCTGCAAGCCATTCCCCATACAAATCTGCAAGGTTGGAGAATCCTGTTTCAGGATATTAGCTGAGTCCTTTGCTATTTGAAGCCATATCTTTAAATTAAAACATAAAAATATTTCCTCCATATAACTATAATGAGAGCCAAAATGATTTTACTCACTGATTGATGGGACTCATAAGGGTACTTTTTTTTAGCATCACAAGGCAGGCAGGGAAGCCACCCACTGCTTTCATGATTAGAATTCTATGTGTGAATGTCTGTGACCTAAAATTGTTTCTCAGTGTTTTGCCATAATTAAAAATGGAAGAACTTCTTTTTAAGAGGGTTATGAACCTTGGTAAGTTTTTACCATTAAAAAACCCACACTCTTGATGTTGGAATATATTTTAAATACATATCAAAAGAAAACGTTAAGAATAAAGAAGTACTTTCATTAAACAAAGTCTGGAGTAATAAAAAAAAAGGGGAGCCTGTATTTAAAAGTAAGTCAGACCTTAATAGTTCAAGACCTGCTGTATGACAAACTTTTGCATTGATTTGGCCCAGAGAGAGCAGGTTACTCCCAGGTAGGTGATGAGGGCATTTCTGCACATGATAGCTAGACAGAAGCCCTTTTGCAAAATGTCACTGCCTTTCTTCTAGATCCATAGGTCTCTCCAATAGTTGTCAGAAACACGAGAAGTCCAGGCATTTATGAACTGAAATTCAAACCAAAAATCTCAAATGCCAAAGCAGTACACCATAGTACATATATTTTAGCTTTTCATTTGGAAATAATTTTAAACTCACAGAAAAGTTGCAGATATAAAAGTAATATAAAGAACAGCCTTATGCACTTTACTTATATTTGCTTCCTGTTAACATGTACCATCTGCAGGAAAGTTATATATGTCACTGCCCTTTATTCCTAGATAAATATTTCAGTCTTCTTATTTCTTAAGAATAGAGATATTATCTTATTCAATTAGTTATTATTGTAGTATTATTTTAGCAGGGATACACTATTGTATCTAATCTACCCAAATTTGTGTTTGTGTCCCAGATTTGTCAGTTGATGAAGTAATGTCCTTTAGAACATTTTCTCTGATTTACCGGGGGATTGGTTCAGAGTTAGGATCACAGTTAGTTGCCATGTCTTTTTTGTCTCCTTTAATCTGGACCATTACCTCAGCCTTCCTTTGTCTTTGATGGCCCTGGCTATCTCAAGAATTAATCTCCCTGGATTGTTTTTAATAGAACATGTCTCACTCCTTGAGATTAGTTTTAGGTTACAAGTTCTGAGCCACAGTGCGACTGGGGTGAAGTCATCTCCTCAGAGGCTTGTACTGAGAGGTATGCAATGCCCATTTATCTCTCACTGATGATACTAATTTGATCCCCCAGACGAAGTATGGTCTGATTTCTTCACTCTATAATAACTTCTTTGTCCCTTGCAATGGATAATCTGTGAGAAGACACTTTGGACCATGAGGATATCCTCTTCCTCATCAAAATCTACCTGGGACCCGGATTTTGTATCCAGTGATGATTCTTGCTGGACCCACTTATTTCCTCTGGTGATTCCAATTCCAGAACTCCCTCCGCATTTGACACTTGACATGCTGTTGTCAGCAGCAGCCCTCCCTTCTATCTCATTTATTTATCTTTTATAGGTGTGAACTCATAAATTCTTTACATCTTTTCCAGCAGTTAGTAATTCATTACTATTCTTAAGGTTTTTGCTCATTTTGTCCAGAATTGGTCAGCAGGAGCTGCTTTTGTACTTGTTATAGGTCCCATTGTTTATTACTATTATTTCTCTTTCTGTTATAAGCTGCTCCAGGCTTATCTGTACCCCAGTCTTGGAACCAGCCATTTTTCTGAAGAGTGGTGGTTCCTGTTTCATGGGGAATGGTATTAGAGACCAAGATTTGGGTGTTAGACATGTAGCATTTATTGTCTGTAGTTCTGATCCTTTTATTTTTTATTTTATTTTTTTCAGTTTAGAAAGTTTCTATTTATTTATTTATTTTACTTTACAATATTGTATTGGTATTGCCATACATCAACATGAATCCGCCATGGGTATACACGTGTTCCCAATCCTGAACCCCCCTCCCACCTCCCTCTCCATACCATCCCTCTGGGTCATCCCAGTGCAGCAGCCCCAGGCATCCTGTATCCTGAATCAAACCTAGACTGGCGATTCATTTCTTATATGATATTATACAAGTTTCAATGCCATTCTCCCAAATCATCCCACCCTCTCCCTCTCCCACAGAGTCCAAAAGACTGTTTTATACATCTGTGTCTCTTTTGCTATCTCGCATACAGGGTTATCATTACAGTCTTTCTGAATTCCATATATATGCATTAGTATACTATATTGGTGTTTTTCTTTCTGGCTTACTTCACTCTGTATAATTGGCTCCAGTTTCATCCACCTCATTAGAACTGATTCAAATGTAATCTTTTTAATGGCTGAGTAATACTCCATTGTGTATATGTACCACAGCTTTCTTATCCATTCATCTGCTGATGGACATCTAGGTTGCTTCCATGTCCTGGCTATTATAAACAAGTGCTGCAATGAACACTGGGGTACATGTGTCTCTTTCAATTCTGGTTTCCTCGGTGTGTATGCCCAGCAGTGGGATTGCTGGGTCATAAGGCAGTTCTATTTCCAGTTTTTCAAGAAATCTCCACACTGTTCTCCATAGTGGCTGTACTAGTTTGCATTCCCACCAACAGTGTAAGAGGGTTCCCTTTTCTCCACACCCTCTCCAGCATTTATTGCTTATAGACTTTTGGATCGCAGCTATTCTGACTGGTGTGAAATTGTACCTCATTGTGGTTTTGATTTGCATTTCTCTGATAATGAGTGATATTGAGCATCTTTTCATGTGTTAGCCATCTGTATGTTTTCTTTTTAGAGAGAACTTCGAAACATACATGTACTCACAATATGTATATGCAAATCTGCATACACACATATAGTGCATACAGACAACCCCGTGCACACACAGACATTCATATACATGTTTTAGAAGTAACAAGTTCCTACCAATACCTCCAATTTCTGTTGCTCTACCCTGGGTTCTTTCCAGCTTTTCCTCATTCTGTATTCACATGTCCCTTCTTCAATGGTGAGAAGCCTGGCTCCCACCTCAACACATTTATTGATTTGCTCAGTTCTCTAATATATCCAGAAGAGTTGCAGAATCAGCACAGCATGTTTAACTTCACTTCTCCCCCCTCTGTGGTTAAACTTATGATCCTTTCTGCTCGTCTCACACTTTCCTTTTCAATTTTATTCCACGGGGGTAACCTTCACCTTGCCCTTGGTTAAAACTTTGGGCAGTCTCCTGGCTTTCCTAATTAGTGTCAGGTAATTAAATGACCTATAGTCATTTTAAACTGCAGAGCCAGTCTTGAATCAGAAGTCAGAAAGTGCAACATGATATATTAATTGGTATTTCAACTTTTATTGAAAACAGGTTTCTACTCTCTAGTATCTCACCTTGAGCCTGGTGAGGCTTCATACTATAGCGGAAAAAGGATAGAGTTGGCATCTTTCTCTTGTTTTGTTGAAGTATAGTTTATTTAGAGCACTGTGCTAGTTTCAGGTATACAGCAAAATGATTAAGTGTTTTTCAGGTTATGTTCCATTGTAGGTTATTATAAGATAATGAATATAATTCCTAAGTGTTATATAGTAAATCCATGTTGTTTACTTCATGTTTGAAAGTGAAAGTGTTGGTCACTCAGCCATATCTAACTCTTTGTGACACACGAACTGTGGCTCACCAGGCTCCTCTGTCTGTGGAATTTCCAGGCAAGAATACTGAAGTGGGTTGCCATTTCCTTCTCCAGGGGGTCTTCCCCCAGGGATCAAACCTGGGTCTTCTGCATTGCAACCAGGTTCTTTATTATCTGAGCCACCAGGGAAATTTATGTTTATTTTATGTTTAATAGTTTGTATCTGTTGATCCCATCCTCCTTCCTCTTTTCTTTGGTAACCATTAGTTTGTTTTCTGTGTCTGTGAGTCTGTTTCTGTTTTGTAGATAGATTCATTTGTTTTATTTTTTAGATTCACACTGTATTTGTTTTTCTCTATCTGACTTATTTCACTAAGTAAAATATTTTCTAATTTCATCCATGTTGCTGCAAATGACAATATTTCATTCTTTTTGTGGCTGAGTGATACTCCATTGTGTATATGTATACATCATATCTTCTTAAGCCAATTATTTTTTGTTCTTAAGCCAATTATATGTTGATGGAAGCCTGGGTTGTTTCCATGTCTTGGCTGTTGTAAATAGGGCTGCTATGAACCCTATTGTAAATAGAGTGCATGTATTATATCATTTTGAATTAGAATTTTCTTTTTCTTTCAGATATATACCCATAAATGGAATTGCCAGATCATATGGTGGTTCTATTTTTAATTTTTGAAGGAACCTCCGTACTGGTTTCCATAGTGGCTCTACCAATTTACATTTCTACCAACAGTGTACAAGGGTTCCCTTTTCTCCACACCTTCTCCAGCATTTGTTACTTGTTGTCTTCTTGATGATAGCCATTCTGACTGGCGTGAGGCGGTAATACTGCATTGTGGTTTTGATTTACATTTCTCTAACAATTAGCAACGTTGAACATCTTTTCATGTGCCTGCAGCTCTTTTGACTTGGCTGGGATTTGAAGCTGACTGTTTCTGCCTTTTGAGCTCTCTCAGGGGTTCTTCCTTGGCTCCCTTTGCTGCTTGACTTCTCGGTGACTCCATCACCCTCAGCAGCACCTCCCCTTCATCTGGCTGTTTCCTCTCAGCCTTCGGTTCTCCAGCCTTCACTTCATGCCGGCTCTTGCTGTTGGGATTTCCTTGCCCCGTGGCACAAGTCCCCTTGAGAAGAAAATCACTGCAATGACTGCTGGCTGACATTCCCAGTCCAGCTCCCTGTCCGCTCCTTGGGATTCACTCCGGATTGGCCCACCGTGTGGAGGAGAGCTACTGACTTCTGCACCAAAGTCCACAGTCTGAGCCCATAGGCTGCCCATACTCCTAGGCATGAATTTTGCATTTTTCCACTCTATGCCACGGAGAAGGCAATGGTACCCTACTCTAGGACTCTCGCCTGGAGAATCCCACGGACGGAGGAGCCTGGCAGGCTGCCGGCCATGGGGTCGCTAAGAGTCAGACACGACTGAGTGTCTTCACTTTCACTTTTCACTTTCATGCATTGGAGAAGGAAATGGCAACCCACTCCAGGGTTCTTGCCTGGAGAATTCCAGGGACAGGGGAGCCTTGTAGGCTGCCATACATGGGGTCGCACAGAGTCGGACATGACTGAAGCGACTTAGCAGCAGCAGCAGCACTCCATCCCAGATGCAGGGCACATGAATCAACTCTCTGGGGGCCCCATGCATTCTTTCCTGGTAGCCTGGACCCAAAACACCCCTCTCCTCTTCCTGGATGTAAGGACAAGGGGACTCCCAGTACAGCAGCTGCACTTTCCAAGGAAATCTCTTCACAAATCCTTTCTCAGTCTCTAATTTGACCATTTTTATATCCTTGTGGAGGGTACAAATAATTAACATATTGCATTGTACCTTCTGACTTCTGAATCAACACTGAATTTGTGTTTGACAGTGCCTCTAGAACTTTCATGGGCTTCTCAGGTGGCTCGGGGTGTAAAGAATCCACCTGCCAATGCAGAAGACACAGGAGATGCAGGCTCAGTCCCTGGGTCGGGAAGATCCCCTAGAGGAGGGCATGGCAATCCACTCCAATATTCTTACCTGGAGAATCCCACAGACAGAGGAGCCTGGAGGGCTATAGTACATAGGGTTGGACATGACTGAAGCCACTGAGCATGCACACACCCGTGCACATAGGACTTCTGCAGTCACATAAACACTGTGAGGCTGCCCAAAACTTCAGTCCAAAAGTGCTTGTAGAGCTTCTCAGTTGATTTGAACTATCTCCTTTGAAATTTCTCCATGGTGATCTGGGAACAAACATTGGAATTCATACAGTTTGCTTCGCAGTGCTTAAGTTGAAATCCTCCAAAATCATGTATATATATATATGGAGAAGGAAATGGCAACCCACTCCAGTATTCTTGCCTGGAGAATCCCATGGACAGAGGAGCCTGGTGGGCTACAGTCCATGGGGTGGCAAAGAGTTGGACACGACTGAGTGACTTCACACACACACACACACACATAAGGTAACATTGAATTAGACAAGCTCACTATACTTTCTGAAACCTGGTGTATGTAGAAGCTGTGTGTGTCAACTGAACATATATACAAATGAGCATATTTTTGCCTAAATAGCCAGTGAAAAAGTTAATCTGTTTTAGTTTCACTTTGACATGGATATATTTATAAGCAAAAGTAATTACTTTGATTTTAAAGTATAAGCATAATGCAATGTTGGGGAAGAAAGAATGATGCTATACCATTTCTTCTCATTACAGGAGGAATTCAAGAAACTACTATATGGCCTCTGTTTCTTTCATGCTTTGGTACAAGAGAGACGGAAGTTTGGCCCCCTAGGGTGGAATATTCCTTATGAGTTCAACGAGACTGATCTCAGAATCAGCGTACAACAGCTGCACATGTTCCTCAATCAGTATGAGGTACTATAACAGTTACAGCAAGGATATTACCTGTTGTGCACTTTATCACAGAGTATTTGTACAGTGAGCAAGGATTAATTTCTCCTTTTATAGAATGAATAGCAGGATATGCATTAGCTATCAGGGTTCTGAATGTATGGCAGTGGTCCACAGAAGAGGTGGGACCTAGGTAGCAATAAGAAGCTGTATCAGCTACTGCAGCCTTAAAACAAAGTTGTTGTCTCTTTGGACTTTAAAATTGTTCCTGTGCAGTTTATTTTTGTTTAAACAAATAAACGAGGATTTTTCCATGAGGGAGAAAATAATGAATAGCAGGATAGTTTCCCAAAGTTTTTTTAAATATGATTTTGCTATAATAGGATATTATAAATGCCCTAGTAGGTAGTTAGGATGTCAGTTTATCTATTAACAATCTGTATTTTATCATTTATTTTGATACATAAACACCTATGGCAATTTGAAAAGTGATCATACTGTACGTATTTTGTAAAGGGTTTGGGAAGACCATACATCAGCCAGTCTCCAAAATGGGAAAAAAAAAAAAAAAAAACAGACTGATTTCCCTCTCTTCATGGCTTTATCTTGAGGGAAATGTCATAATACTATTTTTCTAGAGTTTGGGCCATTTGTCCCAGATCAGACAAACTACTTAAGCCAGTGGTGTTAACGTGAGTTACAGATCCTGGAAAGAAGCCCCACAGTGTCATGTTGTCATGTCAGCCACATTTTGCCCCCTTGCTCTCCCTGCTCTGTCTCTGTCTCTCTTCTCTCTGTCTGTCTCTCTTGTTCTCTTTCTGTCACAGGCATGTGCACACATGCTTTTTCTCTTTTTGCTACTTATCAGTTGGATTTTAATGTTTGAACTTAAAGGAAAAAAAAAACTGTTTGGGTAAGTCAGTCTAAGTGTCCTACACGAATTTTCTTCAAAATTAGCTGGAAATCTTTAACTAAATCAATCAAAAGCGTATTTAAAAAAAACACTTTAGTTTTTGAAACTTTTAATGAATTGTGATTATTTTTTTAAAAAAGGTTTATGAACAGGAAGTCACTGAATTCTGTCTCTATAAAGCAAAGGAAAAACCGAGCAAGATAAATAACAAGAGTTCAAATAACATATCTAAACTAAAATGAACATTTTATCTGGTCTTCTGTGTTTCTTTGGACAAATTTGTATTCTGTACTAAAATGAAATAGGTTGAGAAGGCCTTTGATTTTGCAGCATTAAAATTTGGTGAAGCATTCAAAAGAAGCATAGTTTTTATGAACTTCTTTCTTCTAATAGCATTTATTTTAAAATTATACTAAGAATGGAGGCCAAAAGTATAATGATATAGTGCATGTGGAAGTATCTGAGGTAAAATATAGTTTTCAATACAAGCAAAAAGAATGAAGAGCTCCTTTAATTAGCAATTTGTTCAAAAAACTGTAGAGTATATTCTAATTTAAAATATTATAAACCTGTAGTGGAGTCAATTAAAAGAGTCAACAA
>SJYQ01104586.1:300374-341894 GCA_006410935.1 Redunca redunca
CAAAAATGAAACTTTGAAAAACATTATAGACAGTTTTACTTTAAAAATTAAAATTCTATGAGACCATATGAAGCAGAAATTTTATAATGGTTGTCTTCAATTTCTTTATTTTAAAAGCAGTGTTTGCATAGAACCACTTACAGGTCTGCCAGTGTGAAAATAGATTTACTCACACACACTACTTTTAAATTCCATATTACTAATCATCTTTAGTGCCCACGTTCATTCTCAAAGTGTTAAAGTTTTTTGACAATAGTTTATTTGGTCACCCTAGCTTTTTAAGCATCTGAACACAAACAGGGAGGTAAACAACTCATGGATGTGATCAGGGAAGATTTCAGAGAGGAGGAGTTGCTTGGGAGTCAATGAATAGAAGGATTTCAGAAGATATATAGAATATGATATATGATATATAGAATATGATATATGATATAAAGATATATAGAATATGATATATGATATAAAGAAGCAGCGATAAAAAGGCTTTAAAAAGTACAAATAGGTGAAAAGGTTTGGTGAAGGATAAGTGATCTGCAACAGTTAGAACTGGACATGGAACAACAAACTGGTTCCAAATAGGAAAAGGAGTATGTCAAGGCTGTATATTGTCACCCTGCTTATTTAACTCATATGCAGAGTACATCATGAGAAACACTGAGCTGGAAGAAGCACAAGCTGGAATCAAGATTGCTGAGAGAAATATCAATAACCTCAGATATGCAGATGACACCACCCTTATGGCAGAAAGTGAAGAGGAACTAAAAANAGGAGATCAGCCCTGGGATTTCTTTGGAAAGAATGATGCTGAAGCTGAAACTCCAGTACTTTGGACACCTCATGCGAAGAGTTGACCCATTG
The DNA here is from genome assembly GCA_006410935.1 of Redunca redunca. NCBI lineage: Eukaryota > Metazoa > Chordata > Mammalia > Artiodactyla > Bovidae > Redunca > Redunca redunca. The sequence goes on from SJYQ01104586.1 coordinate 301,233, forward strand.
GAAAAGACTCTGATGCTGAGAGGGGTTGGGGGCAGGAGGAGAAGGGGATGACAGAGGATGAGATGGCTGGATGACATCACTGACTCGATGGACGTGAGTCTGAGTGAACTCTGGGAGATGGTGATGGACAGGGTGGCCTGGCGTGCTGCGATTCATGGGGTCGCAAAGAGTCAGACACGACTGAGTGACTGAACTGAACTGAACTGAATATGAAATTTTAAAATACTGTATGTGTGTATTATGTATGTGTATGTGTGTGTGTATCATTTATAGTGGTAACATTTGGGTACACAGAAAAGATAACCAGAGGCAGAGATTAGAATTATGCAGTGACAAACTAAGGAACACCTGGGGCTACAGAAGCTGGAAGAGGCAAGAAAAGATCCCCTTAGAAGTTTTAGAGGGAGTGTGGCCCTGCCAACACCTTGATTTCAAACTTTTAGCCTCCAGCACTATCAGACAATGAATTTCTCTTATTTTAAGCCATCTATTGGCAGGCCTAGGGAACTAATACAGAAGACCATCACAATAACCCATGCAAGAGATGCTGAGAGTTTAAACCAAATCTTTTGGACTAGGATGGGAAATGTGGAAAAGATATAATAGATATGTAGGGACAAGGATTGAAATGACCTAGATATTAAATGGTAAAGGGATAGGAAGAAGTCGCTTGATGTTAGATTTTAGGTCTCAATTGGTGGTCAATCCACTGATTAATCCAGATAGGAAATAGTACCAGGAATTAATAGTTGTATAGTAGATGGGTTAGTGAAATGGGGATGGTTGAGTGGTAAATAATTTAGTCTTGTACATTTTATACATCTGAGATGTCTAGGTTGATAACCATGATACTTGATAGGCTTTTGGCATATAGATATAAAGCCCAGGAAAAGAAAGCACAGATAGAAAGCTGTAAGTTGTTAATGTGTAGGGAGAAGCCTGAGAACACCTGAGATTTAAAAGAAAGGCCTTGTAGAGTAAAAATGAACTAAAGCCTGACTGCTGGTGAGCATCCAATATCAGTAGTAGGAGAGAGGACAGGAGAAATGAAAAGTGCAGACAGAGCAGCCAGAGAGATGTCTATCATAGCACGTGCTACGGGACTCTCTCACTGACATATAGGACTGACTGACCGGATTCCTACTGTTAAGTGACAATTGAGCAGTACTTCCCGTTCCTCCAACAGAGTAATCATACAACCAACCGAACAAAACTGCTATGCACTCATCTCATATAAGCCATCAAGAGATACAGAGAGATTTTTTGAGGAATGTGATTCACAGTTCCCTTTGATATTGAATCTAATGTAATTCTTCTTCAGCAATCAAAATTTTGTTCTTTGTATTGAAGTGCAATTTACCTGCAACATTCTATTAGTTTCAGGTATACAACATGATTCAACATTTGTATATATTGCGAAATGATTGCCACAATACTTCTAGTTATGTCACCATAGAACTAAAAAAATTTTTTTCTTGTGATGAAAACTTTTAAGATTTACTTTCTTAGCAACTATCAAGTTTGCAATATGATATTACTAATGTCACGATGCTGTACTTAGATCCCTTTGAATTATAACTGGAATGTGTGTCTTAGTTTCTTTTACCCATTTTGCCTTCCCCGCAATCCCTTGCCCCATGGTAGTCATCTGTCTGTTTTCTGTATCTATAGGTTTTGTTTTGTTCATCTTTTTTAAAGATTCTACATTTAAGTGAAATCATACGGTATTTGTCTTATCTCACTTATTTCACTTAATACCCTCAAGATCCATTCATTTTGTCACAAATGGCAAGACTGCATTCTTTTTATGCCTGAGTAGTATTCCATGTGTATTCCACATTTAGTCCACATCTCCTTTATCCATTCATCCATCAATGAACACTTACATTGCTTCCATGTCTTGGCTATTTAAATAATGCTGCAACAGACATAGGGGTGTATATAGCCTTTCAAATTAGTGCTTTCATTTTCTTTGAATAAATCCCCAGAAGTGGAATTGCTGGGTCATATGGTAGTTCTATTTCAAAACATTTTTTGAGGAACTTCCACACTGTTTTCCACAATGGCTGCTCCAATTTACATTACCACCAACATATGTATTATTTCTTGCTTTTGATAATAGCCATTCTGACAGATGTGAAAGAACATCTCATTGTGATTTTGATTTGCATTTTCCTCATGATTAGTGATGCTGAGTATCTTTCCATGCGCCTGTTGGCCACCTGTATGTCTTCTTTGGAAAAAATATCTATTCAGATCCTCTGCCTATCCTTTAATCAGATCATTTGGTTTTTGTTATTGAGCTGTATGAATTATTTATATATATATTAATTTTTAAAAAAATAAGAAAAATTATAAAAGAAGAAAATGTAAGTAGGTATATGTAATGTACTTGACTGATGGGTAATTCCCAGAGGTGTGTGTATGTCATTGTGTGTGTGTGACTGTGTGTGTGAATAAAAGTCCCACCCCCACTGTCACCCTAACTTCACCCCAAAGCAACCAGTTTCACAGTAGGGCCTGTCCAGACTTCTTCTTGTGCACAAATAGTTAACATATATACATATATATAGTATATGCACAAATTTTCCTCAAAAACATAATCATATTTGCATATCATTTTCAGCTTGCTGTTCTTACTCACATATGCTGTGAACAATCATAGTATAGATCTTTGTCTCAGTGGCTGCATACACAACTTCTCCTTTTTGACTATCAGGATTTTATTTCCTTTTCATTTCTTACTATTCAATAATGGTGGTGATGGTTTAGTCGCTAAGTCGTGTCTGACTCTTGTGACCCCATGAGCAGTAGCCTGCCAGGCTCCTCTGTCCATGGGATTCTCCAGGCAAGAATATTGGAGTGGGTTGCCATTTCCTTCTCCAGGGGATCTTCCCAACCCAGGAATTGAACCTGGGTCTCCTGTACTGCAGAAAGATTCTTTACCAACTGAGCTTTGAGGGAAGCCCTCCACTATTCAATAATAAGCAGAGTTAAAATGAGTAACTTCATATATTAACATAACCTTGCATACTTGTTGCCTGGTTCTACACTCTCTCCCAGTCCATGGTCTCAACCCTCTTGTTACAATGGAGCAGGGAAGCAGTCCCAGCATACAGCTGCTATTTCTACAATCCCAGATGATGGACCTGGGCCTCTAGGAGAACACATTCCTGGGTTTGACTGATTGGCCCTGTTGTGATGAAGCAGCTGAGATAAGTGCCAGTTTACCCATCAGTTCTCAGGGGAATGTTGGGAGGTTTAACCCTTTATACGTAAATCAAATTCTTCCCTCTACAGATGTCATTTTATGTCTGCCTCACAAAGCACTCCCAGGGGCCAACTCATCCCCATATACTAACTATTTAATTTGTGCATGAGGTTTTTTTTTTTTTTTACCACAGTTTTATGACCTATCAGCAAGGCAAACCCAAGCAGTGCCTGCATCTGCAAACTCCCCTCATCACCATGCTGGCTTCTCCCTCCTGCTGCTTGTTTCTCTTGGTCCTGAGGTGTTCTCCTAAATTCACTACCTTCTCTTCCAGTTTTACCAAAGAACTAGTCTCAAAATTCCCAACCCTGAATTCAGTAAATTCTTCCTTTGTAATTAGTACTACCTATTCTTCCCAAGAGCTATTTTTTTCTGTTGAAGGGATTCCTCAAAGTGGGATCACTGGGATGTACGATGTATACACTTAAACCTTTAGCAGATAACTGCAGGAAGATGTGTAGAACAACAACAACAAAAAAGATAGGAAAATATCCTGAAGTAAAAAATTTCTATATTTTAGTAGCAAACATTTAAAAACATTGCTATAATAAAAAGCCATAAACAATTAAACGTCATAAAAATAAAAGACAAGATGACTTGGAGAAAATATCTAAAATCTGTATAAAAAACTGATTCTGTATCTTAATAGAGCTTTTAATAATAAGAAAAAAGATATTCATTTATGTGAGGAAAACACTTAAAAGAAAAAGTGGATTATTTAACAATAAGAAATACAAGTGGCAAATAAATATNGAACAAATGTTATTAGAAATTAAAAGATTGTAAATTTTATTAGTATTCTAGAAAATGCAAATGAACATAATATTAATTATCTTTGGGCAATCAAATTAGCAAAGATTTTAGAACCGTTTTAGCAACTACAGTTGCTACAGTCTTTCAGGAAAGTAGTTTGATAACATTAACCAATTGCTTTTTATAAATTCCTTTCCATGGACGTTGTAATTTCATTTTTAGGAATCTAGACTAAAGAATCATTAGAAAATTTAAGAAACGTATATTTAGTGACACATAAGTTAACAAAGTAGAAAATTGGGAGCCACTAAAGTCTTCAGTATTAGAATATGATTATTAAATAGTATTTTCATATATTATTTTAAGGAACAGTAAAATATATGAGATGTGGTAAAAAATTATATGCAAAATTATACATACAGTATGATTCCAGTTGCCAAAATATCAGTATATACAGGTATAAAAAGGTGGTGAAGGATAGTAAACCTGATTATCTCAGATTTGATTGGTTTTGAACGTCACTTAGCAGTGCTAGATTTTCAAGGATGGGATTATCTTCTAATTTATTTTGCATCAGGCACATAGTAGGTGGTCCACTAATGCTGGTGAGTTCACAACTTATAGATCTTCCCTGGTGGCTCACACGGTAAAGCTTCTGCCTACAATGCCTACCAGAGACCTGGGTTCAATCCCTGGGTCGGGAAGATCTCCTGGAGAAGGAAATGGCACCCAACGGAAGATCTCCTGGAGAAGGAAATGGCACCCAACTCCAGGACTCTTGCCTGGAAAATACCATGAATGGTGGAACCTGATAGGCTACAGTCCATGGGGTGGCAAAGAGTCGGATACGACTGAGCGATATCACTTTATCACAAGTTACAGAGGATTTCTTTTCTTCGCACTGACGGATTGAAAATGACAGGGCACAAAAAGAGAGAGACCCTGGGAAAAATTGCAGCAACTTAGCTGGGAAGTGAACATGTAAAGGGAAACTGGTGACGCAAATGTTTTGTAAACTGTTTAATAACGTGAGCAAACAAGAAACACGGTTCTGTATGTTGTGGGACTGCTAAGTCTTGCCTGGTTGAGCAACTTGAGCTCTCCTATAGGAACTACCCTACGACGCCCTACGCTACATGACCGGCGAGTGCAATTACGGCGGCCGCGTGACTGATGACTGGGACCGGCGCACGCTGCGCAGCATCCTAAACAAATTCTTCAACCCGGAATTAGTTCAGAATCCGCACTATAAATTCGACTCCAGTGGCATCTATTTTGCGCCTCCTGCTGGGGATGTAAGTACATATGTTCTTCCTGAAAACCGAAAGCAGTAAAGCATGAAATTCCTCTGATACGGTGATTTTTTTTCCCCCCCAGAGGCTTTTTTTTTTTTTTTGGTTAATCATTATGTGTCCTCCAGTCTTACAGGGACAGAGCAAACCCTATGCAAAGACGGAGTTAGTGGTTTCCTGTTTGCTGTAATGTGAGGACTATCAGAAACATTCCTCACCCAAGAAATGGCTTCCTCAGTGACCTGAAATTCTCTTACTGTGAATTCCGTCCTTTGGGTCAAAAGACATTGGCCCCAATTAAAATGGAAATACACATGAGAAGGGAGTTACAAAATAGTATTAACAGCAATAGTTAATATGTAGATCATGCTTAATTATTTACAAAGCAGTTACATGTAATTATCTCTTTAGAGCATCGAATTAACATTGATGCTATTATTCCTTCTCTTTTACAAGTAAGAAAGTAAGTTCACTAAACTTAAATGACTTGAAGATTCCAAAGGTAGAAAGGGACAGCATCACACCTCCTTCATAAGACCAAGGTTGTTGGCTCCTATTTTTTCCAGTCCTGTCTAACAGATGTATTTGCCTTCAGATTATCACACAGTAGACTTCTAGGGACTGCCAGTATAATTAAACTGATTCTTATTTTATCCCCAGAAGTCAAAAGGGCACATATTGAAAGTTAAACACACAGCCACAGGCAACAGAGGCACATGCCTTGACTCCGCATCCACTTGGATGAGTTCTAGCTGAGGGCAGACACTGAGAGAGAGGAAGAGAAACACCAGTTCCAGAGTCCAGGTCACAGATTGGGTTGGCAAGTCAACACAGGAGTCATGGTAACAGGATTTCCAGTGATGAATTGGAAAGTAAGAAGATGGCAAGATAAAGTCAGGCTGTGTAATGAGCCCCATATTGAAAAATCATCAATGACCAATTGCCCCACCTCACTGTATGTATATATATTTGTATATGTATATATCTTCCCTGGTGGCTTAGATGGTAAAGAATCCACCTGCAATGCGGGAGACCTGAGTTTGATCCCTGGGTCAGGAAGTTCCCCTGGAGGAGGGCATGGCAACCTACTCCAGTATTCTTGCATAGAGAATCCTCCTGGACAGAGGAGCCTGGCAGGCTATAGTCCATGGAGTTGCAAAGAGTTGGACATGACTGAGCGACTAAGCACACAGGAGCATCAAGAAAAGTATGGAATCTTTTTTTTAAATCTTTGTATTAAACTTTTTATTTTATATCGGAGTATGGCTGATTGACAATGTTGTGATAGTTTCAGGTGGACAATAAAGGGACTCAGTCACACATGTACGTGTATCCATTCTCCTCCAAACTCCCCTCCCCTCCAGGGTACCACATAGCATTGAGCAGAGTTCCCTGTGCTCTAAAGAAAATTATGGATCCCTAGGTCGGGAAGACCCCCTGGAGAAGAAATAGCTACCCACTCCAGTATTCTGGCCTACAGAAATCCATGGACAGAGGAACATGGCAGGCTACAGTCTGTAGCGTCTGAGTCAGACACGACTGAGCAACTAACACTTTCAACACTCATGGAATCTTGTTGGAAGTTTATGTAAATATAAAATATGTATGCATGAGTATAAAAGATTTATATTAATGGTGGTTATCTCATGATAATAAAATCTCAGGTAATTTTTACTTTTCTGAATTAAGTGGATTTATCACAATAAGAGTAAATGGAAAAATCAGAGTAAAGCAGAAAAAACCCTACTGTGGTAAATTAAGAACAGTCATCAGCAAATGCAGCACAGAAACATTTCTGTGGAAGAAATTTCTAAATGAAGTAGCCAGGATATTCCTCTCTCCATTTAAAAATTCATTTCAACTGAGTGGGACATTCTTTTTCTTTCTAAATGTGTCTATATCTTCCCCCCACCTTTTTTTTTTTCAATGCTTTGGCCCTGGATGAAAGAAAATGAAAGCATTCAGTGTCCAGTCTCACAGGCTCATCCACTCAATAACCTGAGTACTGAAAATACCTCTTTTCAGTGAGCAAGTTCTATAGGATAATTGATTTCTAACCTCCTGGCTCCTTGTTATTTATCTTTGCAGCACAACAGCTACATTGAATACACAAAGACACTGCCTCTGACCCCAGCTCCAGAAATCTTTGGGATGAATGCCAATGCGGATATCACTAAAGATCAGTCAGAAACTCAACTGCTGTTCGATAACATTCTTCTCACACAGGTGTGTGATCTACGCAGCAACTGGATTCTGAGGCTAGAAAGGATGGTCCCCAAGCAACATAAGCCCACACTGGAGAGGCCCAGGCACAGAATTCCATCTGTTCAAGTGGAGAACCATTTTTAGGAAAAGAAATATATATATATACCTTAAAAATAAGTTCAAACAGAGTAAATGAATGTGTGAGTTTTGTTTTCATCAGGCTTTTGATTTGGGAAGTATCTTTAAGTATCATTCTGCTGCCAGCAGTTCTTTTGAGTAGCATTCTTTGAGTATCTCTGAGTATTCTTTGGTATCATTCTGCTGCTAGGAATTCCATTTTGCCTCTCTTGGCTTGAATCATGCCCCAGAACATATACTATGTCCTTTATAAATTTCTTAAAGTGGAAGAAGACTTTTAAAGGTGCCTGGAAGCAGTTTGATGCCAGAATTCATCTAGAATTTTCCCTATTTAATTTTCTAGTCTCTTACTAATGCAACATTTTTAGTGGCTTATCTTTATCAAACATTCCAGAACATTTAACCTAGTTTGCATAGTTTCTTTTCACATCAATATTTTATCAGATTATATAATATTTAAAATATAGTAGTAAGTATGAAATGAATTAACAGATTTAGGAGAACTATTGCCTCTGAGACATGCAACTCTATTGGTGAAAGCATAAATGTAAGGGCACATCAGAGAATGATCTCTTAAGGCACCAGGATTCAGCATGCCATGGCACATGTTGGTTCATTTGAATGAAAGATGTTTAATCTTACTTGTCTGTTAAGAGATCTTCTCTTGTATTGTTTTCTGTTAGAAGATATGCTTGTTCATTTTAGTTCTGAAAGTAAATTAGTCCAAATGGTGAATTCCCTTAATGATTGCATGAAATTTTAGTAAGTTAAGGATGATTATTCATCAAGCAAATTATTCCCCTAACTGATTTTTTTTACTTTTATGGAATCTCAAAGTAATAATAATAATAATGGTTAATTATTTTATAGTGCTTCTTGTATGGGAGCACTGTTCCTTTAAATCATTTAGGTTTATGCATAACAGTGTAATGCTTAGGACAGTCCTGTGAGGTAAGGTGCTAATTATTCCCATTTTACAGCTAAAAGACTTAGACACAGAAAGATAAGTGTTAACTCAAGGTCAGCTAGTACAATTTAAAGCCAGGACTCTGAGCCAAGTAGTTTGACTCCCACTAGTTTTGGCTCCAGAATCTGTGTTCTAAGCTGTGCAATACTCTTTCTAGATTCTAAAAATGGAATAAACCTCAAAGGCAGATAACCAGAGATGTTAGGGGAACTAAGAACTGGAATGAAAGAAAGAAAGAAAGTTAAAGAACCGGATTGAAAGAAAGAAAATGAAGTTGCTCAGTCGTGTCTGACTCTTTGCGACCCCATGGACTGTAGCCTGTCAGGTTACTCCATCCATGGAATTTTCTAGCAATAATACTGGAGTGGGTTGCCATTTCCTTCTCTAGGGGATCTTCCTGACCCAGGGATTGAACCTGGGTCTCCTGCACTGCAGGCAGACATTTTGCCATCTGAGATACCAGGTAAGTCCAAGAACCAGACTTCTCTGGTGGCTCAAATGGTAAAGAACCAGATTAGGAGAATGAAATAGTGTGCTATTATTGATGAAAGAGTTCATGGAACTTCTGACTCTGGTGTGTTGTAAAATAACATTTGCTAATAAGGCAGAAAGGACAAAGACCATATTTTAATGTCCATTTTATATGTTAATACCACTAAGATCAATTAGTGCTCAAGCATGAAATCATACTTATATACAGACAAGAATACGTAGATCTTTAGCAACATTAGTGTATGTAGTATGCAATAGTCTGACAACAGGAGAGTTATAGAGTCTTTGGCTTTTCTTTAAACTTGACAGACTGTGCCATATTACAGAATACATAAAGCTGTGGTCTTATTCCAACAGAAAATGACTCAGAATCAAACAAACAAGTTTAAATACACTTGGGGTATCTTCTCAGTATGTGATTAAACAATGTCTTTCAATATTTTCCAAATCAGATTGGCAAATACAAATTAATGTAATGGGTAGGCAGGAGTTCAGTGATTCTACATTGAGTTTACCACAGTTCAGAGGCAATAAGATAGACCAGAACAGTGGTTTAGAGAGCAAGGTCATGAGGACAGGACCTTCACATTGTGTATTGAAATAGAATATGTTTGAAGAGAGAGGAGCTAGTTGGGTTGAGAATATTACTTTTGCAGAGCTGTCTTACCTATGCTGAACTGCCAGACTTGCTTTTGAATAAGAAAATTGTTTTGAACTAAAATACTGTTAAACTAGAAATGGAAAGGTTGAATTCCATGATGTCTCCTTGCAAATGGATCCCACTTATCTTTATTTGTTTAATAAAAGGAAAACAACTATTAGAAGATTTCAAATGGTATTTGTGAAAACTCTTAAGAAAAGACGGTTAAAAAAGAACTTACAAAAGTTAAATAATTACAAATAAATAACACTCTTTTGCTCTTAATTCTCAATATCAATTGGATATTACTTTTAAAACGTTATCTCCCCAACTGTGTGATTTTGGTGTGTGAGAAATAGGTATAGGAATGTTTGTGTTACTAAAATATTTTTCTTACATTTTTGAAGGGTTATATACCTAGGATTTATTTTGGGCGGTGGTGGTTGGGGAGTTTGGTGGAGGTGCAGCTCTTGTTAGAAAACAGGAATGTTTTAATGAGTTTATAGTACATTGTATGCACATCAAAATACAAATAGAAATCAGCATATCATTCTTCAAATGCAACAGAAATAGATATTTCACTAGTTTTGACCAAATATTCCTTACCTTCTTTGTTATCTGTAATTTGTTTTATATATTTGGTTGTAAACCTAGTACTTTGGGATCGTGGTAAAGGATTACTATATTGGCATAGCACCCCCCTTTTTTTCTAGCTTGTAATTAATACTAACATTTAATTTTTTATTGCACATTTTTATAGGAAGGTGTTAGGGTACCATTAAAAATCTTCCTAGAAACTTAAGTAGAAGTTACTGTCAATGTGTATGGAATAGATCCAATATAGAAACTAGAAAATATAAAATCTGAAATAAAACTAAACACAGTTTCCTGGGGCTGAAAAAATATGAGATGTATTCATTTATATTCTAATAGTGCGTATTCTCTCTCCATGCACACACACACACACACACACACACACACACACATTTATTTTGAGGATTTAAAAGGTTTTCTCAGAAAGTATAGATTCATTTATATGGTGCCGCTATAAACATAAGAAATAAAAATTGAAATGAAATTCCTCTTCCTTGCTTCCAGTGTGAATTACTAAAGTCTGCTCTATCTCTATAACTCTTCCAACTTGTTGGAAGATTAGAGCCTATTTTCTTTGCCCGCTTGGGTTCAAGGAGAAAGCTATATCTCTGCTTTTGGCAACCAGTAGGCACCAGGGTTATTAGTAGCAAATATATTTTTGGCAAGCTTTCTCATAGCAAAACCAGACTTCCTCCTTCTGGGCTTTGATGCCCATCATCACTTGACCACCCCACCATGGTGAATGCTTTTGCTCCCTCTGTCCACAGCATCTGCCCTTCCCTCAGTTCCCAGAGAGCACAGTGCTTCCTCCAGACCTCCTTTTGCCATTGAACATTGTACATAACCTTCTAACAGTCATTTTCCTCCTGAAGCTCCATTCCCATGCCTGTTAACCATCACTTCAATAAGTCTTATGTGGAGAAGAGTCATAGATAAAATAGCAAAAGTAGTACTCATTCTTATAAAATTTACTTTAGGAATTTTCCTATCCAGCAATTCCAAAACCTTGGTGAGCATTTCTGATTCATAGTTTGAACTCTTCCCAGTCTCGTTCGGCAGATGCTGGTGCAAAATCATCGGATGAAGTGGTAGATGAGGTTGCTGGTGACATCTTGAGTAAACTTCCAAACAACTTTGATGTTGAGTCTGCAATGAGGAGATACCCCACCACGTACACTCAGAGCATGAACACAGTGCTTGTTCAAGAAATGGGACGGTTCAATAAGTTGCTGCAGACCATAAGAGACTCATGCATTAACATCCAGAAAGCAATCAAGGTAAGGGCAAGTCCAGCAAGAAAAGAATCATCGAGATAAACAAATCGTTCATTTACTCAGCCAGCATGCATTGGGCACAGATTCTGTGAAAGCGCTTTTCTTGGTTCTGGGATGGAAAGAAAATCCCTGCCCTTAAAATGTATATGGAATTCTGGGGCTGGCAGTTAATAAGTGGGTAAGTGAGTATAGAATATGGTACATAAAGCAGTTATTTGCTGGATGAGATATACGCTAAGAAGGCAGAAAGTGTTAAGAGGTAAGAAAAACAAAGCTTCTGCCCTCACTGAGCTTACCTTAGTGAGGAAGACAAACAAATAAACTTTCAGTGAATGGTAAATTCTATGGAAAAAAATAAAATGGGATAAGGATGTGGAGGGTGAGAGGTGAGAAACGCAGTCATTTGGAGTCAGGCCGTTCTGAAGAGAGGCCCGATGGGAGGGGCAGGCCATGGAATGTTTGGGCAGCGGGTTGAGCCAGCAGGAAGGCCCTGAGAGCAGCAGCCTGGCGTGGCCGAGGGGTACCATGGGAAAGGCTGACTTGGCTCAAGCGGAGTGAGCTCAAGGGAGATAGTAGAACAGAGAAAGGAAGGCACGGGCTCGCAATGGCCTTGTCGGCCAAGGTTCGGATCTTCAATTCTATTCTAAAGTGTAAAGGCAAAGGGAGGCCTTCAGAGGAATTTAAGCAATAAACTGAAATGACCTGTTTTGTATTTTTAAAGATTGCTCTGACCTCTGCGGAACGGATTGTAGGGAAACCAGAAGATAGGCAGAAGCCAGTTATAAGATGGAGGTCTTCCAGCTGAGTTGGTTTCTTGTAGTAGCAGTGGAGGTGGAGGAGAGTGGTTGGATATGAGTTATTGTTGAAAGAGGAGTCTATCTGGCCGGCTGTGGTATGATCTGGCAGGGCTGTTTGGCTAAGTATTCGGTACCTTGTGTTTCTCCTTAACCTGGTTCTCCCTATTTCCTTCCTTCAAAACAAAGCCATGGCTTTCCATATTCTAGAAGATAAAAAGGGGAAAGAGGCCTGAGGGAGCTTGGCAGCCGATACACGCGGATTCACTTAAATCCCAATTTGGGTATGGGAATTCTGACACCAACTAAGCCTGGCATTCTTCCCCTCTAAGGGTTTCTTCATTTTCCTTTCCAGGTTTCATTCAAAGTAGGTGATGTGCAGTTTTGTAGGGAAAGACCCAGGAGTCTGTTTTTTAAGGCAGATCTCAACAATCATCATTTTAGTACCACCTTCTCCTCCTCCCTAGCTAAGGCCATCAATTCCAAATATTTGGAATATCCTAGTTGATTCTCAGCTTTGCCCTCTGCCAGTTTAGGATTGAGTTTCTCCTGACAACTGAGTCAGCTACCAACAGTCCAATGTTTTCTAGCTCCCAGTATTGTTTTGCTTCTTCCTGCACCTGTAGGCTTATGGGGGTTTTTTGGAGGTGTAGTATTTTTTGTTTTCATGGGGTGGATTTGGCCATACCACACAGCATACAGGATCTTAGTTTCCCACCAGGGATCGAACCTGTGCCCCCTGCAGCGGAAGCATGGAGTCTTAACCACTAGCCACCAGGAAAGTTCCTAGGCTTGTGCTTTTAAGAAATAAATTCCTTTACTGTTGTTTCAGGGTTTGGAGAATGAGGAAAATGAAATGTGGGTGTTTAATCCATTAAATTTACTCTAAAATTTTCTCCATATGTTAGTTGGAATGATATTGTCACCTATGGAGAAAACAGAAATGATGGCAACTGGCCCAGTTGCAAGATCACATAGGAATTTTCAAGGGCTTCAGAGTTTTACCATCTGTTAGGATCTTCAATTTTATTCTAAAGTGTAAAGGTAAAGGGAAGTCTTCATTATGCAATGAAGTAAAGTGATCTATTTTACATTTCAAAATGGGATAAAATCAATTAGACTTCACAGTTGCAATCCAGGATATTCAACCTTTCAAGGCACTTTGTATCATTTTGCTTATTTTATATTTATCACTATCCTTTTAAGAAGGCCAGGACAGAGGTATGTTAGTAGTCTATTTAATAGATAAATAAACTAAGTCAAAGTTAGGCTGTGACTTAATAGGCAGTGAGAAGCCAAGTGTTGATTAAGATCTTCCAAGCTGGGCAGAATGGGTAAAGGTAGTCAAAAGGTACAAACTTCCAGGTACAAAATATGTCCTGGAGTTACAATGTACAGCTTAGTGACTACAGTCAATAATACTGTATTGCATATTTGAAAGTTGTTAAGAGAGTAGATCTTAAAAGTTCTCATCACACAAAAAAATATAACTATGTTTGGTGATCAGTGTTAACTAGGCTTATTGTAGTGAACACTTGACAATATACACAAATATTGAATCATTATGTTATATATCTAAAACTAATACTGTATGTCAGAATTCTTTATATTTCAGTAAAACTTTCTATTAAAATTTGATTAGATTAAAATTGTTAATATTTTTCCAAGAAATAATCCAAAGATTCCACATCTTGTGAGTCAAAGGAAATACCTTTTCTTCCTCCCTTTTTTTTCTTGCTATACTTAAGTAATCATAACTGTAAACAAGTTTAATTATAAAATTATTTAAATGCTAGAATACTGTCATGTCAAACAATGGTTAAATGTGTTTCAGGGGCTTGTAGTGATGTCTACAGATCTTGAGGAAGTGGTTAGCAGTATTCTGAATGTCAAGATCCCAGGAATGTGGATGGGGAAATCATACCCAAGCCTTAAACCACTTGGGAGCTATGTGAATGACTTCCTTGCAAGACTAAAGTTTTTGCAGGTGAGTTCATCCAAATGCTCATATATTAGGTTTCTTTTGATTTCATTTTCTTTACTAGGATTTGCAACCCCATGTACAGTAGTCTGCCAGGGTCCTCTGTCCATGGGATTCTCCAGGCAAGAATGCTAGAGTGGGTAGCCATTCCTGTTTCCGGGGGATCTTCCCAACCCAGGGATCAAACCTGGGTTTCTTGCACTGAAGGTGGATTCTTTACCATCTGAACCACCAGGGAAGCCCATAATGAGCATTATTGTCTAGTTTTTCTGTGTATCCCAAGCATAAATGACCACTACTCAATATCGCATACAGTTTATGTAACCGTTGAAGTAAATTGTCAAAATACTAATATTGGAAGTAGAATCTCCGGAAGCTTCTTTAGGAGAGGTGTTCATGTTCAGTGAAATTAGAAATTCAAATCAATGGCATTTGAAGAGAAAAAGGGACTCGCTGTGTTGATATTTCTATTGAATATTTAGCTTTAAGAGATGCCTACAATGGAGCATCCTACAAGGTCAGACAAGACTAGTAAGGAAAATTATTTCTTCCTTGTGCTGCACTCTTCCAGGTCATGAAATCACTAGATTGCTATTTCAGCCCAAATCAGTAATGGGCTAATTGTCTTGGAAAAGTAGAGTGGGCAGAAGCCTGCCTCCTAATTACCTGGCAATATTGGTTCTTAACTATGTTATTAACAGTTCTATTTGTTAGAAGTATTAATTTTCTAAGTACTATATATAATGCATCAAAAATTCTCTGTGAGGAAATTTCTCCAGGGATGGACTGACTAAATTCCCTTCCATAATATAGGCCTTCTGTAGTACTAGACTTAGTACTAAAGAATTAAGACTGTTCTTGAAAAATAAAGACTCTATCTTGGATGCTTATAGGGGAAAGTTCTTCAAATTCACTTCTTCAGACTGACTTCTATAATTTACCACTTAGTCGGTACTCAACTACTGTTATATGATATGAACAGAATTACCCAGGTATCTGGATACTTACAAAGATCTTAAGCTCTCACTACCCTGTATCTTCTGGGAGTTTGTTGTACAATATAATGTCTTCGTATGTTGGATTTATTGTATTTTAGTGAAGTAGAAGGGGAAACTTCTAAAGGAATATTCTACCGGGTACTATAAACCAGAGAAGAAGAAAGTGAAAAAACATTATCATCTAACCAGAGCTTGTAGGAAGATCTTCCTTTATTCAACTAAACATGATCTAGCAGGCAACAATGTATATTAGAAAATCACTATTGTCGGGAACTTTTCTGAAAGAATCACTGTGCTGCGCTCACTAAGTCGTGTCTGACTCTCTGTGACCCCTGGACTGTAGCCCATCAGGCTCCTCTGTCCATGGGATTCTCCCGGCAAGAATACTGGGGTGGGTTGCCATTTCCTCCTCCAGGGCATCTTCTGGACCCAGAAATTGAACTTATATCTCTTACATCTCCTGCATTAGCAGGTGGATTCTTTACAACTAGCACTGCCTGGTAAGCCGGAGACAATCACTGGGCATGTATAAAACAGGCATTTGTATCTGCATTCATATCATTGCACAAGCTGGTGCAATGGATACGAAATCAATGCCAGAACACATGCTGAATATGCTATTTTTCAAACTCTGAGAGTATGGCTTTTTATTCCTTCAAGTGTTAGCTTATTAGTTTACTAGAAAATGATAGGGGGAGTGTTTGGGGCAAATTTTATTAAGCAATGATGTATTCAAAGTTGAAAAGGCTCTAGTGTCCGGACACTTCTGCTTTGACACCACAGCAATGGTACGAGGTTGGCCCTCCTCCAGTCTTCTGGCTTTCTGGCTTCTTCTTCACACAAGCCTTCCTAACTGGTGCCCAGCAAAACTATGCCAGGAAACACACCATCCCCATTGATCTTCTTGGATTTGACTATGAAGTGATGGAAGACAAGGAATACAAGCATGCTCCAGAAGATGGTAAGTGGCAGTAGTGGAATGGGTTGACACATACATCTTGAAACGTAACAAAAATATCACCTTCTTGTTCAATTTTCTCAGCTGTTAAAAAGGCAGAATGAGCAAAAGAGAGCAAAAATAAGAAAAAAATGGAGATGAAATGAATCTGAATAAAGAGTATATGTCCCTTGCATTGTTTTAGTTTTACACAACTTTGTAATTCTGAAGTTATTTCTAAAAAAATATGTTGGCTAGAAAGTAATCATCAAATTAACAATACATGGGATAATCAGCCATAATCTTCTTTTTATAGCTTGTTTTAATTGATATACAGTTGATTTCCCATGTTCTGTTCATTTCTGCTGTACAGCAAAATGATTCAGTTATACATATTATATGTAATATAATATATACATGTTTTATAAATATACATATACACACACATCCTTTTATATTCTTTTCCATGATGATTTATCATAGGATACTGAATATAGTTTTCTGTACTACACAGTAGGATTTTGTTTTTTATACTTTCCATATGTAATAGCTTACATCTGCTACCCCCAAACTCCCATTCCACCCCTTTCGCAACTCCTTCCCCCTTGGCAATCACAAGTCTGCTCTCTATGAGTCTGTTTCTGTTTCATAGATAGATTCATTGGTGTCTTATTTTTAGATTCCACATATAAGTGATATCATACGGTATTTGTGTTTCTGGCTTCACTTAGTATGACAACTCCAGGTCTATCATGTTGTTGTAAATAGCATTTTTCATTTTTAGTGGTTGAGTAATATTCCATTGTGTATATGTACTATGTCTTCTTTATTCATCGATGTATTGATGAACTTTTAGGTTGCTTCCATGTCTTGGCTATTGTAAACAGTATTGAAGTAGACACTGGGGTACATGTATCCTTTTAAACCATGTTCTTCTCCAGATATATACCCAGGAGTGGGATTGTGGATCATATGGTAGCTCTATTTTTAGTTTTCATTACTCTGAGAGATGAATCAAAAAAAGATATTACTGCAATTTATGTCAGAGTACCTATGTTTTCTACATTCTACCTATGTTTTCTTCTAAGAATATTTTAGTATTCATTATAACATTTACGTCTGTAATCCATTTCAAGTTTACTTTTGTGCATGGTGTTAGTGTTCTAATTCATTTTTTTTTTAACATGTAGCAATCGTTTTCCCAACACTATTTATTGGAGAGACTGTCTTGCCTCCTTTGTTGTAGATTAATTGACCATAGGTGCATGGGTTTATTTCTGGGCATTCTATCCTGTTCCATTGATCTATATTTCTGTTTTTGTGCCAGTATCATACTGTTTTGCTGACTGTAGCTTTGTAATACAGTCTTAAGTCAGGGAGCATTGCTCTGGCTATTCAGGGTCTTTTGTGGGGTCTTGTGTATTTGGGGGCCATGAAAAAAGCTACTCACTCTTAAAGTGACTTTAAAGTGGCCACAATGCCATTGTAAATTGCCTAAGATTTGTCTTAACTGAATCACCCTCTAGCACCCAGTAGTTCAGATATCAATGGGAAAAGTACTACAAAGCAAGGGGGCAGGAAGGAGTGAACAATGGCTGGGGATGCTGCCACCTCCACTCTGTGCTGACCACAACTCACAGAAACCAAGTGACTCACAAACCATGAAAGTGAAAATCACTGTCATGCCCAACTCTTGGTGACCCCATGGACTATAGTCCATGGAATTCTCCAGGCCAGAATACTGGAGTGGGTAGCCTTTCCCTTCTCCAGGGGATCTTCCCAACCCAGGAATCGAACCGGGGTCTCCTGCATTGCAGGTGGATTCTTTACCAACAGAGCTATCAGGGAAGCCCCACAGACCAGGAAGGGCTGTTAAAACAGGACGCAGTTAGTATCTCCTGTCATTTTGTTTTGTGTTTTCCATATGGCCCATGAGAGACAAAAATTTATTTGTCCCCATCGCATTTCTTATAAAATTGTTGTTAGGTTGGAGGGAACTTTTATCCCCATTGCCGCTGTTCTTAAGGGGTTAAGATGAATTCTTCTCTTTACTCCCTCTGACATAATCTTTCTTTTCCAAGTAAGGAATAGATCACCCATTAGTTAAAGCCAGACATTTACTGGGCTGTGCTTACCAGTCAGCAAGGTCAGAGTATTAAAAGCTCTCTGGGACCTGACTGCAATCTCCTCTACTTTCTCTGTTCCCATCTGTTATTGTGACTGGCCTGCAGACTTACATCTGGCTGGAGATGTGGGCATGTAGGATGTGCTTGCAGACCTCCCTGGCCCCCTCAGGCAGGTCCACCCCTGACCTGGCTCCAGGCTCAAGATGTGTTTTGCAATTCAGCTTTACTAGAGTTATTCTTGAGAAGTTATTGGATGAGCACTTTGCCAGCAAATAAAATTGACCTTTTATTCCAGCTATTCTTTCCATCAGTTAAAACCTAGAGAGAACAGAGGGTAAATTTTCCCTTCAACATCCATCACTGGGCTATCTACATGTGGTCTTTTAAATTTATATCTAAAATTAAATTTAAATCTCTTGGTCCCACTAGCCATGTTTTCTATGTTTTAATAGCCAATCATATTGGAAAGGGAGAAGGCAATGGCACCCCACTCCAGTACTCTTGCCTGGAAAATCCCATGGACGGAGGAGCCTGGTGGGTTGCAGTCCATGGGGTCGCTAGGAGTTGGACACAACTGAGCGACTTCATTTTCACTTTTCACTTTCATGCATTGGAGAAGGAAATGGCAACCCACTCCAGTGTTCTTGCCTGGAGAATCCCAGGGAGCGGGGGAGCCTGGTGAGCTGCCATCTATGGGGTGCACAGAGTCGGACACGACTGAGGTGACTTAGCAGCATATTGGAAAACACAGATATAAAATATTTCTATCACTGGAGAAAGTTCTATTGGACAGCACTGCCCAAGTGGATTTTCATATCCTATTTTCATAAACTGCTTTCATCAGGATAGCTGATTTGATTCTAACTGTACAAGGTAGACAAAAACAGACATTCATTTCAGTTCAGTCGCTCAGTCGTGTCTGACTCTTTGCGACCCCATAGACTGCAGCACACCGGGCATTATTGTTTTACAAATATCTTCCAATTGTTCTCTGGATAAAAAAATCAAATATAGAGTTAAATGAATTGTTCAAGATCACACCGCACATTAGGAACTTTTCACCTATGTCTTCCTGAGTTCTTCATTGCCTCCCTTCATATCTGTGCAACAAATTACAATGGATATTTTTGTGTGCCCATTTGAATTGATACCCATATTCAATTCATGAAACTTTACACAAGTGGATAGCCAGGGATGTGATCTAGGTTTCACGGATTCCTTAATTTTTGTTCTTCAGTTGATCATGTATGACATTGCCTTTTGGATTCTCATACAGACTGAGGTGCAGCCTTGGAGTGAGAAGATTCTAAAAGGGGAGGAGAAATTTAACTCTCAGGACATAAGACATCAGCAGAAGGGTGTTTTGTTACCATGCTGCCTAGAAGCCACTGGGTCCCTACAATGACATTAAGAACTTCTGTAGATTTTGTGGACTCGACATTAGAGTCATTGGTCAATTAAAATATAAACCAATGTTTACCCAAACAGAGAACTTCATGTAAACTGATTTAAAATTCCTTTCCTCTTTTTGTCTCCCACATCAAGTTCTACTAGGCAAAGTATAGCTATTAAGAATATTAACACAAACTCAGAAATTGACTTTTAGAGCAGATCTTCGTTTGCTGACCTAGTGTCACTTGCACAGTATTCACCTGTGCAAGGAATTTCAGCTTCACAACTCAATCTGTATGCATATGCAAAGTGTTGTATTAACCTGCTTCTTTTATATTTAGGTGTTTTCATTCATGGACTATTTCTGGACGGAGCTTCCTGGAATAGAAAGATCAAGAAACTTGCAGAATCACATCCCAAAATTCTTTATGATACAGTGCCTGTGGTTAGTATTTTCTAATGATATTTATGTGGGGGGCTATTTTATACACGCACATAACATATACAGTCAACTCTTATTATTTACAGTAGTTATGTTTTATAAAATTGCTACCAACATTAATGAATACCGAACTCCTAGGCAAAATATAAAGTTTTTGCAAAAAACCTAAGCAGAAATACCTAGGCAAAAATCAGGTGGCCACATTTTCATTAACTGATCAATATATAACTTTATTTGTGCTTCTGTTTAAAGATACCTTATTTAATATATACTGTTGATTCATTAACATTGAACTCTAACTCAATCCTAAACAGTATTTATAAGGCATATCTCAACCTTCTTGTATGAGGGACATAGATAGCACCTCAGCCCTACACTTAGGGGCCTTTTTAAACAGAAAAATTACCAACCGAAAAACAAAATGCAAAAAGCTTAGCATCGAAAGGATACTTGTTTATATTATAGTTGTGAGAGTTGAAACAAGGCGGCAGAATGTCACCAGGTTCAACTTCAGTTCTGAATATGCTTGCTGGTGACTTAGTTTTCGCTGCTCTGGCATACTAACGAATGAAAATGAAAGCACAGAATATCAATATTAGGATTAGGACTAAATCTTAGTGATAGGCAAATTTGCAAATATGGAATCCAGGAAAAATGAGGACTAACTGTATATATGTATCCACATCCACACATAGGTTTATGATTTTCTTACATGTACATTGACCTAAAAATGTGAAACTTGCAGATTAAAAGATAATTATATGAAAACCATCCATTTAAAAAAACTGTTTTCTAGGTACCAGTCTTTAGCATGGGCACACTAAGCTATATAAATACTGTTTCCAGCTGTTACTGCATTATGAGAAGATGGCTAGAGAGATTTTCGTATAATTTGAAGGGTCAGTCTGGGATAGTGATAAAATATAGGCTGAGTTTTACATGAACTTATATGAATTCTGTTTGTGGGACACTGCTGCTGCTGCTAAGTCACTTCAGTCGTGTCCGACTCTGTGCGACCCCATAGAAGGCAGTCCACCAGGCTCCCCCGATCCCTGGGATTCTCCAGGCAAGAACACTGGAGTGGGTTGCCATTTTCTTCTCCAATGCATGAAAGTGAAAAGCGAAAGTGAAGTTGCTCAGCCGTATCCGACTCTTCGAGACCCCATGGATTGCAGCCTACCAGGCTCCTCCGTCCATGGGATTTTCCAGGCAAGAGTACTAGAGTGGGGTGCCATTGCCTTCTGGAGCCACTCAAAGACAGGCAATAATCCTTCAGAGCAGTTATAACAGCTACAAAGAGGGACCAGCTGACAGCCGATTGCAAGAAACCTGCCATATATACCAAGATACTGTGGGCAGATAGAGTTTCAAATATGAGACCCAAACTGAAAGTCACAAGGGCAAAATGTCTGCAATTTCAGGAGTCGATCTGGATCAGTTTTTTTCTTCCATATAGAAACTCAAGTTTGTGAATGAATAGGATTTTAAGTAGATAATCTTCTGAAAAACAAGTCACTAGTAAGAAAAACTCCCATTAAAAAAATCCACTTAGTTGAAACAAACCATGTCCAACTTGAGTGTTAAGCCCTTGTATTTAACAGTATCTGAAGAACAGCTTTATAGATCTCCACAATTATGTGGGAGAGAGACTAGCACCCTTATTAGCGCCTTCATACAGTTTGTGCTTAAACCTGAGAAACAACAAAAAAAGGAATTCCAAACAATGGGGAGGTCAAGAATTGCTATTAGTACTGGACAAATGTATTCAAGTTCTAAAAATGAAACACTGTTTCCCCTTTTTGATCATAGTTTGTTCTTTACTCTTATATTCAGAAATTAACTTGCTCTAAAATTTATTGAGGTTAGTGAGGTTCAACTATGCTTAACATTCTAGGAACTTGACTAATGACTAAGAATAATCAAAGTTGTACTGCAGTTATAAAGGCAACTATGTTTTAAACAGCACAAAATAATAGCCCTTTTAAAATAGTCACCTAATATGGGGGAGGTGATCTAGTTCAACAGTCACTGATAAAAATCCTTTCAGAATATTATGGGATTGGCCTTTAATAAAGCAACATAATTTTGATATCAGTGGTAGCAGTTCTCACCTTTGAAAAGTATATCGGATTTTATTATTAGTGTAAGCACCAAAAGTCATCCTCAGGTAGGTGTGGTAGGGAGATGATGAATAGATGGGGTAGTATGCTTTCTCAGAGTAGATCACTATTTTTTCTTATTTAGCTTCTAAACTGGAGAAGGCAATGGCACCCTACTCCAGTACTCTTGCCTCGAAAATCCCATGGACGGAGGAGCCTGGTGGGCTGCAGTCCATGGGGTTGCTAAGAGTCGACACGACTGAGTGACTTCACTTTCACTTTTCACTTTCATGCACTGGAGAAGGAAATGGCAACCCACTCCAGTGTTCTTGCCTGGAGAATCCCAGGGACGGGGGAACCTGGTGGGCTGCCGTCTGTGGGGTTGCACAGAGTCGGACACGACTGAAGTGACTTAGCAGCAGCAGCAGCAGCTTCTAAACTGGTTCTGAAGATAATTCTGAGAGCTCTAAACGTTTTGAGCAATGACAGCACTGCTGACAAAAATAAAATCAATTTAGCCCATAGAAATTCGTAGACATAACTAACCTTATGCCAACAATCCCACATTAAGTTCAAATATATGTAAATATAACAAACAGCCTTGACTTAAATTTTGTCTACTTCCTTCTAGATGTGGCTAAAGCCCTGTAAGAGAACAGATATACCAGAACGACCAAGTTACACTGCCCCATTGTATAAGACAAGTGAGCGGAGAGGAACACTGTCAACCACTGGCCATTCTACGAATTTTGTGATTGCCATGATTCTTCCCTCTGACCAACCCAAGGAACACTGGATTGGACGGGGTGTAGCACTGCTGTGTCAACTTAATTCATAATAGAAGGTGTCATTTCCCTGTTTTCATATTCTTTGTTAGATACGTCAGTAGAAAATATATTTTACTTTTTAAAGAAGTTATTTGGTTTAAATCAATTTGACTAAAGTTATACTTAATATTTAAAATGACTCATACTTCAAAGTTAGGAACTATTCTAACAAAGATTAAATAAGACACACTGGTATATTTGTTCTTTTTGAATAACTTTATTTGGGGAGCGTTCCATAAGCATTAGGAACATACATAAAATGACACATCACTGTTGACAATGAAAAAACAGCATTTGATCATTTCCAGCTTTATAAATTTTAAAAAAATGATTCAGTTACAACAACAGAAAAAAGTTTAGATATTTTAGCAAGTATCACCTTGCAGGACCATAATCACATTTAAGCCACTGACTTACTGTTAATGGAAAATATTCACACTGCATCTAGTTACTATAGTATTTCTAAGCATAATCACAGCTGATTGAATGCAATGTGATATATACCAAAATTCATATGAATGTCACACAGTGACAGCATTGTACAAGTAACATTAATGACCTCCAACAAACACATGTTAAATTAGACTGGTCAAGCTAAATGGAATGTTGGAGCCAAACAGAAATGTAGTGGAATTCAGATTGTCTAGTAAGACTTGAAATTATACATTAGGATGATGTAAAAACTAAATACTGGTGGAACCCCAAGAAAAATACTAGCAGCAACTGTTACAGCCCTCTTAGAAGTTTTAAAAAAATCTAGCAAATAAAGATACTACCATTTTTGAGAGAATATAAAACTTTATATACTTCAGCATAACCTATTTGCTTTAATTCAGGCATTTATTTTTAAGACTGGGAGTATATTCCAGCTGTTGCTTTTCATAAAAGTTTTAAAATTAAGCAGATTTAATGCTGGAATGCAGAATCCTCCTTGGGCATACAGACCCCAAAATGAACTATAAATATACCTTGGTTCAGAAAGCAAGATATCTGAATCACTTGAAGTTGGCAGTACTAAATAAAATATCAGCACCTTTTAGCTAGGTTGCTTGAAGGGTCAAGCAATGAGATGAGGACTGTCCTAATTCAGTGCCCAATGCTGAAAGTAATCTATGTATAAAACTCCTACTTGTTATAGGAAGCCATGAAGAAAGCAAGAAATAATTTTTCAAATCCAAGCATAAGTGAAGGAACTAACACCTAATGAGCCCCTTGCTTACACCATACAGGAGAAACCCTGGCAATACCCTTAATACCCGGATGCATGTGCTGCTCTCAGTTTTGTTTAAAGTTCATGGAATAAGAGAAAAGGAAATGGGGAAAGGAGGAGGACTAACTGAAAACATTTTAAATGGAATGGAACGAGTTTGGCTCTTAAATATCTGAACAGTAAGATTTTTAAAGCCGCTACACAGGTAGCCAAGCAGATCAAAACAAAGCTGCCCGCAGGTAGTTAAAATACAGTTTACCTGGCATAAATGAAGACCATGTGGCACAAGATGTAAACAGAAAAGCTACATGCATTATGATTAGTACTACAAATTATTAGGTCAAAATTCAGGATAAATGTGGCTTGCACTTCTCACAAATCATTCACCATTTATGGCAGGATAACAGGGCACCTAAAAAAGAGACTAATCCCTACCAGGCACGAAAAGCACATGTTGGCACAAAATGATAAGTGATTTCAGCCGAGTTACTTAACTGCATCTTCCAAGTAACCCAGTACCATGACAGCCAGGGCATCAATGGAGATCACCCTCAGAACCATTCTTACACTCAACGTACAGATTATGGACATGGTAAACTTGCTGACTTACAGCCTTACTGCCAGCCACAGCATGTGCTCTAGGTTCCAGTGCCAAACTGGTAGAGCACTGTGTACATTTAAAACTTAAATTTTCCAAATAACTAATTATTTCTGTTAAAATAGGGAATCTGAATATTTAGACCATGTTTGGATTCTTCATTTTTCTGATATTTTCTAAAGGGTTACAATTTCAAGGAAAAAAAAACAAAACATTTTACCACATGCTCCAAACCCCTTACCCTCACCCAAAAACCTGAAACAAAAATAAAAGTTAAAAAAAAAAGCCCAAATACCAAGTATAATATTAATACAAAGAACCATTATGAATCTTTCATTAAACTGAAGCTCACACAAATGTACAGTCACAAATTTCAGTAGTTTAGGCTGCAAGTTTAAACCCTATGCAAATATATACAAAAATAGTAACTCTAGATTCAAAGAATAAGGGCCTTTTCCCAATGCTAAATCCATACTCTAATGCAGCCTGAGCTTTCCTCTAGGTGCTACAGTCCTACCTTATGCAGCTTCAAAGCTGTTTCATGTTGATCCCTATTACCATATATAGCTGAATTAAAGGACACTACAATTCACTTTTAGCACAAAGAAAAGTCTGCCCGAAGTCCATTTAAAATATTTTTAAAGTTTAAGTGATTTTTTTCTTTTTGGTTCAATTTCTATTTCTGCATAGCCACAGAAGTACTAATAGAGACTACTTTAGTGTTTTTTATATGATTATTTCTTTATAAAAAGTCTTAAGCAAACCTATATCAACATTGGTTACTGGAGTCCCATTTTCTCCTTTCTTTATCACAAGTTTTATATTTTTAAAAGACCCCTTCATGCAGGGAAAAGAGTACTGAGCACTGGTCTTTGTGGTTAGGCTCAAATCTATGAACTTGTAAGTAGTGCAAGCCACTGACTTTTCTTTGAGCAACGTGCTTACAGTACAAGGAACAGATGCAAAGCTGCATGGTAACATTCTCATCATCAGCAGTGATTGCTGGGAATGGTCAAAACTGGAGGTCAAATACAATTTTGTCTTCATAGAGGGCAATTACCAGCATAATGGCAAACCCAAACAGCAATCCTAAATTCTGAAGAATGAACTGCCCCACTGGACAGAAGCCATGTTCTTCATTGTCACCATCACCATGCAACATTTCTGGAAGCTAAAAAATATTTTTGAAATATTTTAAAACAATTTTGTATAATCTTATTTTTTTAAACATTTTCCTACTTAAGAAAGTTAGTGACTAAAGTACAGCTACTAATAATTTTGAACATGGTGCTAACCATATTTTAGTCAAACACTTAGAAATTTTATGCTCTAGCTATGTACTAAATAAACACTAAATCTGTGCCCTCCTCACCTCCCAACAGAACACATCATATATGTATTAGTTACTTTTTAAAAGTTTTACTGTCTACCAACATTTCTGCTAAAGTATAAAACTTCAGCAGTTTTGCCAATGAAACTCAGAAAAGAACACCACAATTCCCACACTTACTGATATATTTTAAGCTCACTGAGAAATTAAGATTCCTTTGGGGGATATTTCATTCAAAACTGTCATTTATTCACTCTTTTCCCTCTAAATTCTCATTTCCAACTGAACATTTCATCAAGGATACACAGTAACAAGACAATTCCAAAATTGATACCTCTATGCTCTTAAAAGCCATTATTTTTCTTCCAATGATAAGAAAGAAATACTGTATCAAGGCTGTGCAGCAGTACTACCATGTTATGCATGCTATCTTCACAATGTATTCTATTCTCCTAACAGTGATAACATTTTTAAAATTTGAAAGTTTCCAATATCTTTAAAGGCACAGTGCACTGAAAAGTATAGTTCAGCTTCTAAAGCACAAGCATATACCACATTTAAAAATAATCCATAGAAAAGTATAAAACTAAAATCTTTAATGTGTCTAAGTAAAAAGGATTTGCTGAAGAATGAATGTATGTGCATTATTATAAGCATACATTCTCCCCACCCAAACATAATCAAAATTTAAAAAGAACTATTTCCAATTTTCATATTCACTTTTGTTTGTTGTTTGTTTTTCAAGTTTGCAGTGAAAATCTTTAAGACTGATATTGCTACTCTATTTGACACTAAGCTTTTACTCCAAACGGTATCTTGGTACTCTGGTGTTTAGGGAGGAGAAATGCAGTGTTAAGTACATAATGTCTACAAGGAAGAAATATCATTATTCATTATTAAATAATGAGTACAATTAATCCAATTACCATGCTCTGACAGTGCTACAGTTTATTTAACAATCTCCTGAGAGTCATATTTAAGAACTACTTCATGCTGGTTATCTGTTCAGTTTATAGAAGTCTGTGCAGTAGTGTATGCTAATGGAGGTTACTGTTCTTATCCAGCAGAATTAAGTAGTAGAGACCATTATAAATGTCAAAGGTCAATAACTGTGACAGACACCATATGGTCCACAGAGTTTAAATATTTATTATTGTTTCTTTTACAGAAAGTTTGCCAACCCCTAGATTAAGACTAAAACTGGCAGGTTCTTACCTATCATTTTAGAAAGAAGACTACTTTTATTGTTATAAAACTTTTTTCCCAAGATTTTATGGTTACAAAAATTTTTAACTTTCCTTAGTATTTAAGCATAAACAATATACATTTCACAGAAATACTCCCTCTAGACATGTGCACATACCAACAAGAAAAGGCACCATAGTGCCTTCCTCACACTCAATTCTGTCCTGAATGCTAACGCCAATATTGTCTGTCATAACCACAGTTAAGAGCCAGCCAGTACCTACCTGTATGACCACAAGTGTTAACATGCAGCAGTGCTTGTTGATAAACAGGTGCTACCCAAAGCTTCCCACAAACCAGAAACTTCCAACTTGTTATCTGTCTAAAACTAAAACTACTGGTATTGATGCTATCTTACTTAATGAGTATATAAATCAATATAAACTTCCTCCTTCTAGCTAAAGTGGTCTTTATAAAACAAAAATGAGATAATGTCTGTCATTGTTGCTTAAACCTTTTAATGGTCCCCCAAAATTCATAAGATAGACTAATCTTTTTAGCATGGCAAATTGTGTGACTCATGATCTCATCACCATCTACCTAATTAATGACACTGTAGATATATTACCTAATATATGTCCTAAATGAGTCCTAAAATATATGTGGATAGTTTGTCCCTGTCTTTTAGAACACTTAGGTGTTTTCAATTGAGACATTATAACTACTCTGCAAAAAGTATTTTTTTATGAAATATGATTCATTTTTATCTGCTTGCTTTATTAGCAATAATCATTTTATTTCCTCAGAATATAGTCCCAGGAGTAGACTGACTAGTAAAAGAAATGATGTTATTTCTTACACGCCCTTTCCTCTTGATTCTGATAAACTCTTCCACCTTCTTTAAATACTTGGCTCAAATTTCCTATTCCAGAAAAACTTGCCTAATTTTATTTCCCAATTTTTTAGCTAGACTCTTAATTCCACAAACATGGCACATCAGTCTATCATAACATGCATCCAAAGGATTGTAATTGATGGCTACTTTTCTTCTTCATTAGACTATTAATTCCTTACTATAATGACACTCTTGTTCTTTTTACAAGTTTAGCTCTCTAGTATAAGAATTAGCTCATTCACTCTCCATTGAATCAATTATGAATTAATTATACATCTCCAGCAGTAATTGAAATATTATAAAAATGCCTGACTTCCAAGAACTGATTGCCTAATGGGGCACAAAATGAACTCAATAAATAAATAAAGTGTTCAGTGTGTTATTAGTAAATTTAGATACAAGTGCAAATGAGAAAAAGTAAAGTAGGAATAGAGGATGTGAAATGTTGGTGTGGAGGCTGAAATTTTAGATAGGGTGCCTCAAGAAGTAAGGGAACTGGCCGGGAGAATGTCTCAGGATAATATTCCACAGAAGTGATCAGCGAGAGCCAGGACCCTGAGGAGGCTGTGCCTCCTGCGGGAGAAGTGAGGGAAGGTTAGGAAAATTAGGGATGGAAAGGGAGAAGAAACAGGAGGAAAAAACCTTGAAGATCAAAACAAGAACTTTGTACTTCTGCTTTAATGAGATGGAAAACTGAAGGGTTTGAAGCTCACAAGTGATATGATCTAATCTTACAAGGATCACTTGAAAAAAAAAGGTTACCCAAGGTGTGGTGATAGATAGAGAGTGTGGTGGCTAGGACAAGAGCAAAAGGGCAAGGAGAACAGTTAAAAAGAGATGATGGTGCCTGGAATGACATTGGAGCATAGGTGATAAAGAGATGGAGCCCCAGGATATGTGGACGGGACAGAAAGAAGAGAGTCAAAGAGAGATACTCAAGGTTTTGATCTGAGAAAGAATAAAGAAGAAGAAAAAAGTTATCGTTAATAGATGAGGATTAAAAAAAAAAATAGATGGAGGATTCTAAAGGAAGTGCCGGTGTAAGGAGTAGGGTTGGCAAATATCAAGAGCTGGTTTCTAAGTATATTAAGTTTATAACACCTTTTAGATATTCAGGTAAGCTGGTAGATAATGCTAATCTGGAGTTAAGGAAATAGCCTGGGCTAAAGATGTAAAGAAAGTGAAAGTATTAGTCACTCAGTCATGTCCAACTCTTTGTGATCCCATGAACTGTAGCCCACCAGATTCTCTGTCCATGGAATTCTCCAGGCAAGAATGGGTAGCCATTCTACTCTACTACTGGAGTGGGTAGCCATTCCCTTCCCCAGGGGGTCTTCCCAACTCAGGGATCAAACCTGGCTCTCCTGCATTGCAGGCCAATTCTTGACTGTCTGAGCCACCAGAGAAGCACAAAAAATGTGATATGATACACCCTCATTGTATGTGTGTGCTCAGCCGCTCAGTCATGCCTGACTTTTTGTGACTTCATGGGCTGTAGCCGATCAGGCTCCTTGGTCCACATGGTTTTCCAGGCAAGAATATTGGAGAGGGTTGCAAAGTTAGAAATTATCAGCCAATAAATACTTAAAGCCATGAGACTTTAGCCATGAGACCAGGTAAGATTACTGAGAGGACTTTCATCAACATTCAGAGGTAAGGGAAGAGAAGAAAATCCAGCAAAAAAACTAAGAAAAGGCCAGAAACGTGGGAATTCAGGAAACAGTGGTGGTACAGAAGCCAACGGCCAAGGAAATATTCCAAAGAGAAGAGAATGATCAGCAGCCAAATGCTGCTGTTCGGAAAAGTGAAATGAAGATGAACATGGTAAGTGACCAGCGGGTTTAGCAATGTTCTGGTGAATGGTAGGTCTGACAAAGTAACCTGGCAGAGCAGTCAAGGAGAAAACCTAATGAGCTAGACTCATGAGAGAAGAGAATTAAAAAACAAGAATGGGTAACTGCTATAACTGGGAAGGAGAATAATAAATAGGGCAGTAACTAAAACTGAAACTGGAATTTAAAAAGATCCTCTTCCACCCTAACTTTTTAAGACAGGAAAAGTAACATGAAGTTTATATACTGATAGGAATGATCCAGCAGGAGGGAAAAATAAATGATGCAGGAAAAAGGGAGAAATTTAAGGGAGTTGGGTGAGAGAGGGGATAGATAAGATCTAGAGAACAGTTTGAAGGAGCTGGATCTAGCTAGGAACACAGACATTTTTTTCATAGTAACAGGAACAAAGGCATTGACACAGGGAAATGAATAGAAATGGTGACGGGAACTAGTGGGAAGTTGTCTCAGTGGCTTCAGTGTTCTCCATGAAATAGGAGGTAAGGTCATCAGCTAAACATGAGGACATTAAGTGAGGTGTTAGAGGCTTAAGGAGAGAGGAGGTAAATGGCTGCTTCTGGATATAAAATAAAAATTATTTTTTCTTACTGTCCAAACTTGCTATAATAAATATTCTGTAATTAAAAATTTAGGTTATATAACTGAAATGAGACTATCTAATAGAGTCTACTAGGTAGAAAAGTGAACACAGTTATCTAGTTAAAAACAGAAATTAACCAAATTATTCTGAAAACACACTGCCTAACATATTTAGGAAATAAAAGTAAAATTAAACTAATTAGTGTTACAGATTTATTAACTTTAAACTGAAGTTAGAAATAAGGGCAATTACATAAATCCCTTGGAATATAAACCATTTTCTGCAGAAGGCTGGAGAGATATAGTACTTCCTTCCTATTTGCTATTAAGCAAGCTCAAAGAATTATTTTGTTAACCATAAAAAAACACTTCCACCCCATTATTACAAAACCTTCAAAGTACTATAGTAATTTTGTAATTATACCTTTAAATATTGATGGTTACTTTGAACAGTAATATTATTTGATCAAAAATTTTCAAGATAACTGGTTGCCAAAGAAGGGACCCTTCTACTTAAATGTCTTTTCTTAATAGATTATTTAAGATATCACATGTCTTTAAAATGGGTTATGTTTATTAGTCTTTCAAACTACATCCAAAGAGTACTTCCATTTTTGAAGTTCATTCTATTTACAGGTTTAGTATAAGAGCAAAAATATAAAATAAGCTGTCTTACCATATCCACCAAGGCTACGTAGAGGAACATGCCTGCAGTGATTGCAAAGATCCAAAGTGTGATGTTATTGGCATATTGACCAACAGCTGTGCCTATGAGCATGCCTATGTAAGCCATCATGGCAGAGAGGAGGTTGTATACAATTGCTTGCTTTACAGTCATGCCTGCTTTAAGAAGAACTGCAAAATCACCTGCAGTTAAGACATAAAGTAAGTTTTAAAACCACAGGATTTTACTTACAAATTCAGGAAAACAGCAACAAAAAAATCAAAATTAGGAATGACATAAAAAGATATACCTTTATAACTGAAATTTTATAATGAAATTTTATTTTACTTTTTAAACCTTAATACACGCAAAACCTTGGGTGAATCCCAAAGGCATCATGCTGAAAAATAGTCTGGAAGGTTATATATGATTCCATTATATGATATTCTCAAAAAGATAAAACGATAGTGATGAAGAGCACTTGGGGTCACCAAAGGGCAAGGATAGAAAAGGGATGTGACTACACAGGGACAGCATGAAGGGGTTTGCTGAGATGATGGAACTGTTATCCTTGATGGTGGTAGCAGTGACACAAATCTATATACATGTTAAAATTCAAAGAACTGTATATCAAAAAGCAAGGTCAATGTTACTTGATAACTGAAATGAAAATTTTACAGAACACCAAAAAGACGTAAGAAAAAAGAACTTCACCACAGTACTTTTTGTGAGCAACAAATAAAGCTCTCTACTCTGATCTCTGCCCTTTCTAAGGGAAATGGGCTAAGTAAGAACAGAGGTTAACAGATTCTAAGTATATTGTATGCAGTTTACATTTATGTTTTCTTAATTCCAAAAGAAAAGTTAAATCTTAATTCTGAAAATCCTAAAAATGTAAAAAGAATAAAGAGACTTTTCTCACTCATCTGTCTAAAGCTGCTAAATAAAGGATTAAATATTGATTAGAGAGACATTACTAGAAGGGCAAAATGTTGCTAGAACTAATAGTCTTGAAGCTAAAGGGTCAAAAGCAATAGTTTCATTAATTGTAAATTTTTTTGTTTTAGCTACTAAATATACAAACATCCAGTCAATTACTGAATGTTCAGTAGATGCAAGTTACTATACAGAATACTGAGGGCTGTTTCTTTCCCATGAGAAGGTATCTTACATGACTAAAAGCACATGATCTAGGTGTGTGTGTGTGTTTAAGCTATGATTACATGATTCTCATTTATAATAGATAAGTAGAAGTTAATAACAAACAAATTAGTGCAAGGCATTATTTTCCATGTTCTAATGAAATGCTATAAACTACATCCTGCCACATTACTGGGAAAGATAATACAATCGAGGAGATTACCTACCAATGGCTTCTAAACTGCCATTCTCCAGTTTCCACCTAATATTACTATACATCCTATATCTTCTCTCTCTCATCTTAAATACTTAATTCTCCTGCTGAGACTTGGATTCAGTGTCAATTTTTATCTCTTCTCCAGAGTTTTAAGTTCCTCTGGGCTTTCTTCCTCAGCTTCCTCTAAGGAAGGAGTTCCCTAACTTCTTCCTCTACAAAGTTCCTCACCACACTTTCAATAATTCACCCATCTATTGTGTTAAAGGGACAATTTCGTTTAGCAGGGTTTAGGTAATATAAAATGAGACTATAGAAGTGACTTTTAGGTTATAAAATATAGTGTTTCCTTTTATAATTTCAAATAGAATTTTTAAAGGAGCATTATTGAATACTCATTGAACCAAAGTATCTTAAGTACAAACATCAATTCTGATGCCTTCCTGATAGTACTGGGTGGGAAGATGATTACTTTCATCCCTGAATAACCACCATACAGCATGAATTAACTAGACAAGATTCCAGATGAGATATTTAGTTAATACTTTTTAAAATTAAGGTATAACTTACATATATAATCCTCCCCTTTTTTGATGTTGAGTTTTGACAAAAGTATATATTTTAAAAAAGTATATATATTATGTAAACATAATTATCAGACTCTGTTTCTTTACCTGCCCAAACCCCCAAATTTCCTTAGGCCCCTCACTTCTAGTGATCTGCTTTCTGTCCCTACAGTTTTGTCTTCCCCAGAACATCACATATATTATGTAGTCCTTTGAGTCTGTTTTTTTTTTCCACTTAGCATGATGTAAGATTCATCCATGTTACAATTTATATCAGAAAATCATGGCTTTTTACCACTAAGTAATATTGCATAGATGAACAATAGCTTATTTATCCCTTCAGTAACTTAAAGACATTTAGGTTGTTTCTAATTTTTGGCAATTGTGAATAAAGCCACTATACACATTCATAAATAGATTTTTGTATCAACCAAAATTTTTGTCTCCTGCATGTAGATACCTAGGAGTGGGATTTCTGGCAGCAATTTATGGGAGTTCTGGTTGCTTCTGATCCTTTCTAGCCCACAGTGATAAATCCAGTGCTGAATTCTCATGTGTATATGTTATCTGCATAACTTCTTTAGTAAAATGCCTGTTCAAGTATTTTACCCATTTTTAAAAAATTGTTGAATTGTTGGTTTTCTTATTACTGAGTTGAGAGGTCTTTAAACATCCCAAAAGATTTTGGTCAGATATATATTTTCCGAATACTTATTCCTAGTCTTTGGCTTGTCTCTTCATTCCCTTTAAGTGTCTTTTGTGTAGAGTTTTTACTTTTTAGGAAGTCTACTTTATTACTTTTTTCCTTAGTAGAGATGCTTTTGGCATTGTATATAAGAACAACTTGCTTAATCCAAAATACACAAGATTTTCTATGTTTTCTTCTAAAATTCTTTTATATTTAAATTTTTTCCATTTAGATCAATGATCCATTTTTAATTTTTGTCTATGGTAGGAGGACTTTTTTTTGCAATGAGATATCCGATTATTGCAGAAACATTTGTTGAACAAACTATTCATTCTACATGGGATTTCCTTTGCACTTTTGTTGCAAATAAGTTGCTATATGTGTGTGGATTCTATACCTCGTTCCACTGATTTATGTACCTATTTTTTAACCAATATAGATTGTTTTGATTACTGTAGATTTACAATAAGTCTTAAATTTAACCTTGGTTTACTTTTTAAAATTCTTCTGGCCATTCCTTTCCCTTTCCATGAAAGTTTTTGTAAAAAATTCATTTATCTCCAAAATAGTCTATTGAGATTTTAATTGGGAATCTATAGGTAGACTTAGTATCTTAGAAATGCTAAGTCTTTTGGTACCTAAACTTACAATAGATCTTCATTTAAGTTTCCTTTGATTTCTTTTGTTGGCAAATTGTAGTTTTCAGCATACAGATTCTATTGTGTATTTTGTTAGCTTTAACAAAAGTGTTTTGCATTTTTTGGTGTTATTGTGAACATTACTTTTTAAAAATTTCAATTTCTAATTGTTCAATGCTAGTATATAGCAGTATAAATGACTTTTATATGATGTTCTTATATCATGATGAATCATTTAAGAATCTATCTTTGTCCTACTCTTATCTCAGGTTGTAATTTCCTCAAAGTTATCTGCATATTTTTCTACCTTTCTCTTCTCAGTAAGAACCTATATAAACATTTGAAAAAGAAATCAAAGGAATCCTCAGCTGGAATTTACACTGAATATTGATTTGTTTTTTGACAAATCAATATTCTTTCCTTTCTGCTGACAATGGATATGATTAGCACAAAGAATGAGGTGTGCCTACCAAAGCTGTTATATTAATGCAATGCAATCCAATGTTATAATTATGTTAGTATCTGCTAATATGAAATCTTTGAGTTTTTTTTTTTTTAAGTATATACTGTAAGGTTCTTTTTGTCTTAACTAATGCATGTATACACATGTATAAATCTAAACAGTGAATGTTCAATTTTCCCTGGACAATTTAGCACATTATGAGTATCTTATTTTGAATTTATTTAATTCTTAATACTCATGAGAAGGAAGGAAAAAATGGACAGCATTATAGACAGCCACTCTAAGCTGAGTCTTAACACATTATTGACCAGGGATTTTTTTAAAAACTAATGCCTGTGGCATTAATACATCTCCAGTCAATAATGTGTTAGTAACACAGCTACATTTATTTATCAAAATGTTATTTTCTTAGTTAAAACATTGCTCAATGTCAAGAAAAGAGTTTGGATCATCTACCTTTTTGGATTATCCTCAACCTCACTTCCCCTTTATATATTCTTATATAGGTTTTCTTACAAATTATTTTTCAAATGTTTCAAATATAGCTCCTTATGGAAAGGGGAGAAAAAAGTGGAAAGAAAGCAAAAGAATAATATTGCAACTTACTTAAATTCAGCTACACAAGTTTGGCAAAAACAGAAGAAAGAGTAATAAATCAGGTAATCTTCATTACCATACACCACAGCAAACATGAAATGAGAAATCTTGGTTTTCTGTTTCCTCTGATGGCTTCAATTTCTGCACACCTCTTACAGGGGACCTCCCTATATTATTCTAAGGTTTAAAAGTACATGTTTTTTTCATATCACATTCCCAAACACACAAAAACCCTACCTGGAACACAATTAGAGAAACAGAAATCTGTTCAGAAGAGGAATATCAAAATTTGGAATTACTGAGTGGACTGAGGATCAGTCTCCAAGGTACTAGAATGTAAGTGACCCTTGAACAATGCAGGGGCCCAGTCGAAAATCTGTGTATAACTTATAGTCAGTCCTCCATATACTCTATTCCATATGTGCAGATTCAACCAACTGCAAATCGTGTAATACTGTGGTATATACTATAGACCTTTAAGACACAGTAATGGGCACTTTGGTAAAACAGGGCCTCTACTGATTAGATTATCCACTCATACTCATTTGGAGAAGAACAGAATGTAGAGGGAGGCATAGAAGCTTCTGAGTCAGAATTCCTAGGCAAGGAGAAAAACCAGTCCCTTGGAGGCTGAGACAGATGCTTGGCAGTTGTATAAGTTGTATAATTTGGGCTTCCTCAGTGGGCAGTTGGTAAAGAATCTGCCTGCAATGCAGGAGACCTGGGTTTGATCCCTGCCTGGGTAGGAAAGATCCCCTGGAGAAGGAAATGGCAACCCACTCCAGTACTCTTGCCTGGAGAATCCTATGGACAGGGCAGGCTACAGTCCAGGGGATCCCAAAGAGTTGGAAATGAATGAGAAATTAACTTTCACTTCACTTTCATATACTATAGAAAAAAATTCTGCACGTACATTGACCAGCACAGTTCAAACCCATGTTGTTCAAGGGTCAACTGTACATGTTTTTCCCCTTAGGGTATCACTTTAGTATAAAAATCTCAGAATAGTTTTAAGAATTTGTAATCAAAAATTTAGCTAGGGCAAAACAGGTTTTATATCAAAGTATACTAGAATGTGACATATTAGGCTGCTTTGCCAACATCTTAAACTGCTAAGTGGAAAGAGAACTTGTCCCTATCCAGCTGCCTAGTGTCTGTCGTAGCCTGAAAGGGACTGGTTTTTCTCCTTGCCTAGGAATTCTGATTAAGAAGCTTCTATGCCTCTCTCTACATTCTCTTCTTCTCCAAATAAGTATGGATAATCTAATCATAGTAGAGACATGTATCTGGCCCTGTTTTACCAAAGTGCTCATTACTGTGTCTTAAAGGTAAAAACTTCCTTTAGACCCCCTCCACATTGTAGATGGATAAAAAAGCCAAAGCCCTTCAGGCCCACTCCAGAGGAGGAAGCTGGGTCATTTCTTTATGATCTTCCTTTTCCAGGAGCTTAGGCTACTAGCATGGGGCAGTTTGTCAACTTAGCACAAGGCACTGGGGAAAAACAAACATTTTCATGTCTCACTCCCATCTGGATTGGAGTTTCCTCTTACAGCAATGTAAGAGCAATAATGTTAGTCGCTCAGTCTTGTCCTAATTTTTGTGACCCCATGGACTGTAGCCAACCAGGCTCCTCTGTCCATGGGATTTCCCAGGCAAGAATACCAGAGTAGGTAACCATTCCCTTCTCCAGGAGATCTTCCTGACTCAGGAATCAAACCTGGGCCCCCTGCATTGCAAACAGATTCTTTACTGTCTGAGCCACCAGGAAAGCCCCAAATAGTCACATCTTAATCTCTGGTTTGTAGGGTAGAACAGGTAGAGATTTGGAGTCTCAATATTTCACTGAGGTGTCTTGGCTCAGGCTTTCACCAGAACTCTGCACTGGGTATCAAGCGAGGGCTTACCTAGCCAATAAGCTATGTACTACATTTGTTTTATGTGTAGTTATCATTGTGTGTCATTCCTTCAATAATAAAGTACAGGGGAAAAAAAGGAGTAAGTGACAGGAAGGCAACCATCCCTCATTTCCAAAGTCTCTGCTGTCAATTCTGTGCTGAAATGGAGCATGGCAAGTGGGTCAAGGAGAATTCAGTATAAACATACTTAATCATAAAGTGGCCTGACATATTCCTTTTAGGGGGTAGTGGGTGGGTAGGAAGGAAGCTGAAGGCTTTCCTGGCATACTATGGATGTGTGTGTGTGACTATCCAAGTTTATTACTAAGCAAACTTAAAAAAAAAAAGGTTAAAACAGGCAATGTTTCTTATATATAAAAACTGACAGTCTTGATTTGTGTTGCTACTGAAATGCAAGGAAGTTAATTGGTACATCATTCTCTTACTAGCATAGGAAAGCAGTTAAATGTAACTGTGAGATATAATATCTCACAATGTGAGGTATAATATCTGCACACAAAAAAACCTACATTATAAGAAAATAGGATATCTAAAAGGGAAATATACTAAGCATTAAAAGAAGGACCTAGAGAAAGTAAGTGATAAAGTTTAGAGGAAAGATAAACCTGAGGCATGGTGTACTGGAGGGCAGTACTGAAGTTAGAGGAAAAAAGTCTTAACATGCTACACTAGGGACAGACCTAGCAGGACAAGCCAATTAGGAGGGAATGAGCAAAGAAACAGGTCAGGCACCCAGAGTGCAGGTTTGATGAATTGTGTTTGGGTGAAGTCGAAAACAAGTAACAGCAATTCAGTGAGTGAGGCTGAAAAGGTAGGTAGAAGCCAGGTGTGAAGGTCACTGAAAGGAACATTAATGACTCTCAGCTTTTATTTTACATGTAAAGGAAGGGGATTGAAAGAGTTTGATTAAATAAGCAAGTCACATCTAGTCACATAGTAACATAGACATACGTTAAGACAATAGGTATATAAGATATACTGGAACAGAATGAAACCAGAACTATAAGTACTCCCTATGGAAAATGCCCAAGGAAAAGACAATGAAGGGTCTGGATAAAGGATTATGGGACATAAACAAGATATATGATTATATGCCCAAGGTTAACAAGGTAAATACAACTATAAGGAATCAAATCCTAAAGAATAAACACCAAGTAAGCAGTAAGAGATTTTTTAAATTTATATGAGCAGTTAGTAATTAAGAAAATTATATAAGTTAATTCTACTCAAAGTGAGCCAATCAGTATACTACCAATCAAGATAAACAGTCAAAACGATAGACATTTCTGTCAGAAGAAAGGGCA
This sequence comes from Redunca redunca, assembly GCA_006410935.1. Classification (NCBI taxonomy): domain Eukaryota; kingdom Metazoa; phylum Chordata; class Mammalia; order Artiodactyla; family Bovidae; genus Redunca; species Redunca redunca. Next base: position 340,295 of record SJYQ01104586.1, read on the forward strand.
CAGAAGAAATTCCTTGGATACTCAAGAGATGCAGTTTTTCTTCCAAATTTATGTCGCCTTCATATCCCTCATATTTTCTATGTGAATATTTGTTCATATTTTTTCTTCCATTTTTTAATTTATAGGAGGAAGCCAAAACATAAGAAGAGAAATTAAAAAAATGATTGCTGGATCAAAAAATGCTTATTAATACAATAAAGAAATATCACTGTACACCTTATAAATTGGCAAAAATTAGAGAGTTAACGCTAAGTGTTACTAGGGCTATAGAAACAAAGGAATTCTCAGTTATTACTGCTAGAGAGGACACTAGTTTGGTCATTCTCCACAGTGATATGATACTCTCAGGCATGCATATCTTAGGATCCATCAGTTCTGCTCCCAGGTAAATACCCCATAAGATGTTCTCACAAGGGTCTCTCAACATCAAGTCTACAGATGTTCAATGCATCATTATCCGTGGTGGCAGGAATTTAAAAGATACATGGTAAGTCCAACTACTGGGTGCTAAGCATGTAAAAATGTGGTAAATATGCACCTCCAAGTACTAGGCAGAAACATTAAATTAATTCATGGCGTTAAAAATATACTGATTAGTAAATAAGTTAAGAAAGAGAGTGGGCTGTAACAATATTATTTACATAAAATAAAAATACATAAAAAACAATACACACTTTTGGAAGCACATTAACAAAAATTTCAGTGAAAAAGAGAATGATGACATTGAATACTTGCCATCAGCCATTTTTTATGTTTTAACATCTCTAAAATTTAGATGCATTTATATTAACTCTTACATTTGATGAAATCTGATAAATTTTAAGATCACGTTACCTAATTCATGTGGCAGTTCATGACAGAAGACAGCTATAGAAGTACTGATTCCTCCCGTCAATCCAGCACTGAAAGCTGCTCCTAAGGTCGGGGGGGTGGAAAAAATCCAAGTGACATTTACTGATCTTCTCTTTTTCTATTTTCATTCATAATGGCAGGTGCATTCCCTTTTACCTAATTTCATAATGTATAAGTGACTCACTAATCTCATACACTATAGTTTTTGAACACACAGAGAGTGAAGTACAACAGGTATGTGACAACCAGAGAGAGCTAATCACTGAAATAAATATTCCCTACTGAATTAAATTCTTTATTTGTGTAATCTTCTAATTCACTCACAGCATCAGATCCGTAACAGTTTTAGTGTTTCAATCTCTGACCTCAATTTTAAGTCATGTAAGTCTATAACTGTACTTATTCTTGCAAACTAATATTTATAGATATACAAATATTTAAAAGTATCCATATCCAAATTTTTCTAGGTCTAGAGCATGAATGGTATAAATTATTATTTGTCAGATGGTCTTGAATACTGAAATCAGAGGTATACATGCATTTGCTACTACTTGCAAAATTCTTTACTCTTTAACGATGACAGCCACTGTAGCTTCAAAAATATGATCTCTCCTGAAAGAAACCAAAGCCTACTTCTGAATAATTATTTAATAGTCTGGATCTCAAAATTATGTATTGATCACATTTAATGTTCTCCTAAACTGGTAACATCAATTTATATTAAAAAGATTCTAATATATGTTTGAAT
>SJYQ01104586.1:341916-380420 GCA_006410935.1 Redunca redunca
AAAAATATTCTAATATATGTTTGAATTTGATATAATGGATTTTTACCATTGTAAAATTTTTCTTCACTTTTCAAAGTATAAAAAAAGTTTTAAACCCAAGATTCAAATTCATTTGTTCTTATTTGGAAATGTATAAATGTATTTGAAAATATGTTAAGGTAGCTTTTTCAATATGATAACTATCCCTTCAATAAGAAATCAAGTTACTAAAGAAGTATACTGCAGACATTTGTTTACATGTTCAAAGAAAAACCCACTGAAAGTATACCTTTATGCCCCCAAGTAAACTTACCAAAGACACTGACATCATCTTTGGAAAAGCCAAATGACAGGACTAATATATAATAGTATACTTGTTAAGCTCCAAGATTAGGACTAAAACAGTGGAAAACAGAAAATGGTATTAAGGAATAACAAATTATAACCCAAGTTTTAAGCCTACTTACCAATTGCTAACCCATCACTGAAATTGTGGATGCCATCTCCCATGATTACCATCCAAGCGATATTAGCTATTCCTGTTTCTTTCAGATCTGATCCAGAATGACAGGGACCATGTGAATGATGAGAATGTTTGTGGTGCCACTGATGATTATGCTTCCTCAGCACTGTTTTACTCTCATCATGGTGGTTATGTGCAGTAGCATGGAGGTCATGCTCATGAATGGCATGCATTCCATCACTGTGAGAATGGTCCATGATTTTCTCCTCTTCTATATGAAGGTAATTTTTAGGAGGGGATTCTTGCTGGCCTTCTAAATCAGTCAGTTCAGTTTCATTAAGTCGATCTTCAGAAACAACCGAGTCATCAGTTCCTATATTTATAATGGCAAAGGATATGCTTTATCAACAAGTACATGAATGCATATTTGCTTAATTTAAACCCAGACAAAATAGCAGTGTAATGAACAATTCCTAGGTGAAAGTCTTTTATAATTCCTAAATAGATATTAAAAAACAAATAAATAAGGAAATATACATATGCATACACATAAACTGGGGTTTTGAGAGTCTAAAAGATGAATCAGATGAAGTAAATGAAGGGAACTGCAATCAACAGCAGACAAAGAGAGGAGAGAAACTGGTACTCATGAAGATATGTGAAGCTTAAGGAGCATATCACCAACAGTTGAAAATAAAAGTAGAAAGTTACTGCAGAATTCCCATGGTAACAAAATAAACCCATAATTTTTCAGAGAACAAAGGAACCTTAAAGTTTACCCACGCTAACTTTCTTTTATCATTTAAGAAAACAAAGAAAATTTAAATCACTTGCATCCTCTGGGTGCTTTACATATCTGAACAAGATCATTTCTAGATCGTTATGAAAATGAAGTTTAAAAACCTGTAAGTGATAACATCTGTCACATTTTTTTTTAAATGAAAGTTGGCCTCTCACCTAGTTTACAAAAGCTATTATATGACAAAGATTTGCTTCACAAAACGTATTTTGGGGCAGAGTCTACAGTTAATATCTAGGCTGCCTCTTCTACCGAAAATCATTAGTAATATTCAGGGGAAAACAGAAGTTCACAAATGGGAAAAATTATAGTTAAATATTAGGTTTTCCTGAAAATTTTAAGCTACCTCATCATTACATCAATACAAAACACAATAGATGAATGGAGGAGCAGAGATTTTTATGTACAAGATCACTCTCCTTAAGTACAAAGGCCTACTCTCTTTTTCTCACATGGAAACAATCATATATGGAGGGCACAGAGATTTCTGCATTACCAAGAAATAAAACACTAATTTAAAGATGTTTTTTGTTTTTTTCTGTAGAGTAAAAAGTGCAATATCTTCCCTGCCTGGTAATATAATGAATTGGCCCTATATCCCAGTATAATAAATAAGGCTGAAAATAATCATAACATGAACAAAATCAGTTTAGACACATAAGGAAATAAAAGAAACTAATATTAGAGAAACCACAAAGACAAATTTCAAACAACACAGGTACAGTTTAGATGCAAAATTTCAATTTTTATATTTTAAAGGTTTCTCTTTAGTCAGAACTGTTGTCTACCGGCAAGAGGCTTGAGCTGAAGCCAGTCAGCATCTGGTGTATTATTTAACTTATGATCTGAAAGCTTCCTTCCAATAGCCGATTCTTCTGTGTTCTGCTTCATAAACCATTTCTGTTTTCCCTGAAAAAAAAAAGAAAAATCTGGTATGAGCATTAAATCTGCAGGCACAATTAGCAACAGTATTCACTGTTAACATCTATGGGAATAAATGGTGGTAATTTTATAAAATATTTAGAAAAGGAGAAAAAACTTTTAGAAATTAATCAAAAAATCTAACCAGATGAAAACTCCAACTAAAGTTGCATGTTTTTTTTTTCAAATATTCAACTAAATGGTCCAATTCATATACTTCCAAGATAAAAATAGGGTAAAGAGTACTGTATTATTATGTGCAACCCAAACAAAATGTGTGATATATATGTAATATTGCTCTCATTTAATACTGTGTTGGAATGGGAAATTTTAAAAAATGAAAGCTTATTCCTTTGAATTTCTTTCTGTATTTATCACAATGCCACTTTTCCCTATATGTGACAATAATAGAGACAAACTTGAATTAAAATCCTAAATCTACAGTTTACCTTTATGACACTTGGACAAGTTAAAGTTTATTAACCCTAAAAATATTCATCTATAAAATGAAAATGAGATTCTTAACAAGGATTAAATGAGGTGATATATGAAAATGACCAATTAATTACTGACTTAACAGCTTTGCAATAAAGACAACTTTCCTTTCTCATTTAATCTGTTCTCTACTAATAAAGTCTGTTATATTTCATTATTTAGTTTTGAATTTTCCTACATTATCTCTTGATAGTCTGGCTTCTCATCAGTCTATCACTAACAACTCTTCTGACTTAAATTTATACTTCTAATCATGTTCACTTTTTAAAAAGCAAATAACTATTTTATAACAGAATGAAAGTAAATCCTTGCTGGTTTTGCTTATAGGCTGTGAACTATGTTTCAGATGTTTAAGTCTTCTAACAGCTGCATAAGTAGATTTGTTATGGCTGGGTGAACATGCAGTAGAGTCTCCAAAAGATGGTCACCATCAATTTCTTTTCTCCCTGTAAAAGTATTCTTTTCCATCTATAAGGAATCTTATGGTGGAATCTATTCAGAAAACTAAGATCATAGCATCCGGTCCCATTACTTCATGACAAATAGATGGGGAAACAGTGGCTGACTTTATTTTTTTGGGTCCAAAATCACTGCAGATGGTGATTGCAGCCATGAAATTAAACAACGCTTACTCCTTGGAAGGAAAGTTATGACCAACCTAGGAAGCATATTAAAAAGCAGAGACATTACTTTGTCAACAAAGGTCCGTCTAGTCAAGGCTATGGTTTTTCTGGTAGTCACGTATGGATGTGAGAGTTGGACTATAAAGAAAGCTGAGAGCCGAAGAACTGATGCTTTTGAATTGTGGTGTTGGGAAGACTCTTGAGAGTCCCTTGGACTGCGAGGAGATCCAACCAGTCCATCCTAAAGATCAGTCCTGGGTGTTTATTGGAAGGACTGATGTTGAAGCTGAAACTCCAATACTTTGGCCACCTGATGTGAAGAGCTGACTCATTTGAAAAGACAGTGATGATGGGAAAGATTGAGGGCAGGAGGAGAAGGGGCGACAGAGGATGAGATGGGTGGATGGCATCACCGACTCAATGGACATGAGTTTTGGTAAGCTCCGGGAATTGGTGATGGACAGGGAGGCCTGGCGTGCTATGGCTTAAGAGTCGGACACGACTGAGTGTCTGTCTGAACTGAACTGAATTCCTTGTCCCTAAATTTTCGCAGGTCTTTTGACTTGCTTTGACCAAACAGAATCCAACAGAGGTGATTCTGTGCTGGTTCTGACCTAGTCTGAGATAAGCCTGGCACCTTTTGCTTTTTCCTCAGGGAATTTGCCCACTATGCTATGAAGAAGCTCAGTCTAGATTCTGAAGAAAGGCCATGTGGAGGAGTACCAAGATGCAGAAACAGACTGAGGTACTCTGAGACCTTTCCAGCCCTGAACTGCCCTAGTCAACCCAGACCAGAGGAGTTTGAGTGAGTCACTCAAGCTGACACCATGTGGAGCAAAAGAACTGTCCCACTGAATCCTGCCTATTTTGGGGGCTTGGGGTTGTTCTGCTTCATAGCAGTAAATAGAAAGTGAGGAAACAGAAAATGTTCAAAAGAAAGTAATATGGAGACACCCTAAAGAGAAGAAAAGAAACAGCAGTTTTAACATGAGATGAAGAAAAGAAGAAAAGGAGGAGACAACAACAGTACAAAAGTCAATGAGACAGATATAGAAAGTAAAACACCAGCTGGGAGTCTGTTTAACTGCCTTTGTTTTCCTAAAAACTTGCTAAGTGACTACCCTCAAAGCCCCAACTTGCTGAAACCAGTCAGCATCTAGTATGTTACTTAACTTGTGCTCTGAAAGCTTCCTTCCAATAGTTGATTCATCTACACAGAACAACAAATGTCTGTTCTACTCAAGTATCACTAATTACCTTTCTTCAAAAAACACTATACTTTTTCATCTTAGGTTACTTATTGTCCTATTTATCATAAAGGAGGAGAACTGATTTATCTACCTAGACTCTCTTCTTTGGTATACTTGAAGAATTCCTTACTATTACATTTAGAATGCCACATACAGAATAGTATACTTTTCAGATTTTTACTTCCCACAATTTCAAATATACAAAAAATTGCCATGTTTTGACAATTCTCTTCTCATGCATCAGTTTGCTTTATAAAAATGTGTTCAATTTTGTCAGTAAGTCTAGGTTCAAAATGAGTTCAAGATTAAATTATAAAAATTTATTTACTTTGAACTATATCTTAAAGGACTACATTTCACGGGTCACGTTTTGCTGAAGCCTGGCTTGGAGAATTTTAAGCATTACTTTACTAGCATGTGAGATGAGTGCAGTTGTGCAGTAGTTTGAACATTCTTTGGCAGTGCCTTTCTTTGGAATTGGAATGAACATTGACCTTTTCCAGTCCTGTGGCCACTGCTGAGTTTTCCAAATTTGCTGGCATATTGAGTGCAGCACTTTCACAGCATCATCTTTTAGGATTTGAAATAGCTCAGCTGGAAGTCCATCACCTGCACTAGCTTTGTTCCTAGTGATGCTTCCTAAGGGCCATTTGACTTCACATTCCAGGATGTCTGGCTCTAGGATCTCTTTTGTATAGTTCTTCTGTATATTCTTCCTACCTCTTCTTAATATCTTCTGCTTCTGTCACGTCCATACCATCTCTGTCCTTTATTGTACCCATCTTTGCATGAAATGTTAGAGCCTCACAGTAATTCCACAACTTTTTTAAAACCTTGCAATTTGTATTGTGTTCTAAATGTTATTTACAGAGAAGGACTTTAAATTATCTAATCAACTTCTTCTAGATTTTCTCATTTAAATAATTATCTTAATCACATTCTCTTCCCCATGCCATGACTCAAGACCTCTTCACCTCTCCTCTAAATATCCTGCAATAATCTCTGATTCATTTCCTTCCAGTCAATTGTACCTTGGCATCCCTCCCACCATTGTCAATTCTTCACCTATCCACATGACCTTTCACATGGCCCTTCACAAGCCAAATGCTGTTAGATCTTCTCAATCCTTCCCAGGTCCTTTGACCATTCCTGAGATAACACTTCACTGAATGCACCATCTTGATCAAATCTCCTTGGAAGCAATTAAATACAATACCCTGACTAAAATATGGCCATTAAAATTAAATACACTACTTGGAATATGATATGAAAATACAGACGAGAAGTAGAATTTATTTCTCCATGCATTTAGATAACAACTGGAAATCATGATGCATGAGTCAAAGTTTCAGAGCTAGTTTGTGGCTAGACAAGAAATAGAATCACTCTTCCTGAATCCTAGTTCAGAGTACTATTCTAAGCCATATGTCCCAAGAGGATATATACAAAACACATACATACACAAACAATATATCTGTAAAAAAATAGCATTAAAGTTCTATTATAAGAGTGGACTGTATATATTATGATGACAATGACTATCCACTGTTCTTGAAGATTTTTTTTTTAATATTTGTAGCTAACTAAGAAAATGTAAAAATTTTCTAACTTGTTATTTTGTGAAGCTTTCTAAAAATGTCCTCTAGGATTTACTTAAACAAAATATACTGAAAACAATCAGCATCAATATCACAGTCAATTCACAGATGTGAACAGGAAGTGTGTAAATCATAGTGAATGACAGTATCTTATTTTCTTGTGGGAAAAATTCTTTTAGATATTTGTCTTATTCTACTGAATGTGAGAATGTGACCCAAAAGACAGTTCATGACAAACAGGGCATTTAATCAATAGTCCAAGTACCATCTCTGAAGTGTTTTGTTACTTTAAATGAACCATCAAATCCTTAATTTCATTAATATTTTCTTCCTACAAAGCCCTCTGAATCTAAATTCTTCTTACCTCTAGTACTTACACCACTGGCAAGGCATTTCTGGTATAGAAATTTGTTGTGTGAAAACATTTTCATTAAAAGATATGTTAATGAAAGCCTCTAATACTTGAAAATATTACCTATGAAGACCAATTAGACTTGCTTCTATTTATATATTTTTGCATTTTTAGTAAGCATAAATTGGCCAATATTTTCCCAAACTATTTAAGTTAACTAGATAAGAAGCAACACAAAATTAACTGAAACTGGACTCCTATAGCTTGATTATAAATGCTAAAACAAATGTAATGACAAAAAAACTGGCAAAGATCAGTTTTTCCTCTGAACACAGTCTATTCAATGATATTTAATACATACCAACACCATGATTAAGAAGAAAACACAAGGCCTTCCCCAAAATAAAGGTTTTTGAGTTCTACCTTTCAGAAAACAAATAATTAAAAAATACTTACCCTTTGCTGTTTATAGTGCTTGAACATTCTAATGCAATGTTCAATGATAAATAATAAGTAAATGCCTCCTAGAGCAACAAGTCCTTTCAATACAGCATCATATTCTTCCAGAAACTTCTTAGATTCATGTCCATGAGAATGTCCATGCCCATGTGCATGTTGATGACTGTGATCATGTCCGCCCTGAGACTATTAATGAGAATAAGAAAAGCTTCTAACCCAGTAATTCAATGCTACTTTGCGAATATAATCTCCAGAAAAGAAAAACAATCTCCTGTTACATCACTTGAATATAAGTAGTCTTGCATTTAATTTTGTTATACTCAGTGGCCTGGAAAGTACTACACTTCATGGTAACTCTAAAACAAAGACCAAACATTTCAAACAGTTATCGGGGTTAAGATATTAGTACATCCTATAGTGACAGAATCAATCCAGGAGTAAGAATAGAGGGAATGATGGGTCCTTTGTAAACTGAAGTAAATATGACCCAGATACAAGACTTATTATCTGTAAAACTAAAATAGACTAATTCACCAGCAGGTAACCATTCTAACTCCCTATAATCTAACTTTCTCTTAAGCTAATTTTTATAATACTTTTCTTTTATTAATCATTTCAAAGAAGTGATGAGATGTTATGTCTGTGTATACTGTTGAACATGAGCAAAAGTATATACTTAAACGTGTTTAATTTTCTACATTTTAAATCTTTAGCAAAAATAAATGTGTATACAGAAACAAAGCTCTTTTAAAACTGCTAAACATGTAAGTTCTATCATATTAATCTTAGAGAATGTAAAAGAGAACTGGTCCTCAGTATTTTCCCTCTTTGTAACATTTATTTACATTCTTTCCTTATTTGCAAGTGGTCAACAGAAGAGGTTTCTAAACCTCTTAAAGAAGATAAGACCATTACAAAAGGTAATCGCTTCATTTAATTAACACTTAAGAAAATAAATAAGTTAAATAGCACTTAAACATTGTTTGCACTTCAACTGTTGGCCCAGTTCTGAAGCAGACTGTTGCTATGCTTGGTGGCTGGGGAGGAAGGGCAGGCAAGGGGTTAAAATAAATGGGAAAATAAGTTATATATAATAAATCAAAAGCAAAAAAAAATATGCACATTCACAGTCTTAATATTAATTTTTTAAAAGGCAATGCCATACATTGTTCTAGACACTAGATTGGGAATTCTCAACCAGGAGTGCAGAAAGGAAGAACAGGTGTACACAACACACAAATACAATACTGTCTCCCAAATACTCCAGAAGGGAAGAGATGAGAACATAAATATTCAAATCTATAATTTTACATTCAGAAAAGAAAAAAGCTCTGTTGTTTTCATAATTTGAAGGACAGACAGTAATACTGGTTCAAACGCTCTTAACTGGTGATAAGCCTTTTAAAAGGGTGATAAGCAAGGGAATAGGAGTGTGGCGCATGTGCCTGTGCAAGTGCTCAGTCATGTCTGACTCTTAGCCCACCAGGCTCCTCTGTCCAAGGGATTTTTCAGGCAAGAATACTGGAGTGAGTCACCATTTCCTCCTCTTGTGTCTTCCGCATTGGCAGATGGGTTCTTTACCACTGCATCAGCTGAGGAACCCCGGAGTGTGGACTTATGATCATATCATTAGAAGTGTTCCCAAATGGAAGAACACAAGTGGTACACCAGGTGAAAAGATAAATGGCCCCATGTGTAAAGAGCTTAAACATCTAAAATCATTAACTGAAGATGTCTGCCTATTCCACTCAAATAAAGATGCCTGTGGAGCACTGGCTATGTGCACAATCATTATAAAATACCATATACATTTCTTCTAATGGCTTTCTTGAGAAACCACAAAAATAAAACACTCACTGATCACTAAATATTCACTTTCAGAACTGCTAATAGAGCATTTTTAAAATTTCAGCTTCACTGAGGTGTAAGTGACATATGTAAGAGAGTGAAAATGTGCATTGTGATGATACAATATGTATATGTTGTGACAAGTGACGATAAAAGTGACACTATCATTTTTTGCTATTTTAAAATCTAATAAATTCTAAAAATACTACTTAATTTAAAACCATACAAATGAAAAAATACTTCATCCTATAAGCAATAAAACAACAGAAATATTAGATTAGTATGCTACAGTTTGCTAATAAAGAACCCTTTTAGCTGAAATACTTTTACTTCTTAAAAAGATTGAAAAGGTTTCTTACATGGGGCAGTAGATGAAGAAGGGCGTCTCCACTCATTGTTCCTACAGCTAGTGCAACAAGGAATGTAAGAAGGAATTTGAAGCATCCTTGGTTAATGATGGGAACCAAGATCACGCCTAGCAAGGAAAGCAGGCTAATGACAGTGATAGAAATGATACCACAAATCCACGCTGTAGGAAGAAAGTAATGATCAATATTAGTATGCCATTATAAACAAAAAAGCTCCAAAGAATAAATATAAGATAAATGAGTCATGGAAGACTGATTATCCTACTCAGACTATGTTTTTTAAGAAACTTTGTATTTTGGCACTACTGTGTTCAAAAACAAAACTATCAAGGTGGTTACCTTGAATACTTAAAAAAAGAATTAAACTCAGACCAAGTTAGAAGTAGTATTTTCGGTGGTCCACCTTATTAGAAACAGGTACTTAAAATGACTTAAGGCTGTGGTTCACTTATACTATTTAGATTTAAATAAAATTTTGCTAATGTCTAAAGGCACAGTCATAGCAATAAAACTGTTTACTTAGAGACTCTCATTATAAAGCTCTCCTGTGAGCATTAAAGAATCTAAGCATCCAACACACTATAATCTATGGAAATCTTTCTAATATAAAATCTAAGAAACTTTAAAATATCGGCTCCAAATAGAAATATACTTAGATAAGACCAAAAAAAGCTTTATTACTGGATGCTTTATTGTATTTCTTATTTTTACAAAGGATAATTCAGTCCTATTTTCCTTGGTATCATCTTTCTTCCATACCCAGTTATAAATTCCCTTTCCCCCAATTTAGTTTTCTGTACAATTTACTACTTTTAACAGTATATAGTTTTAACTGGATCAGAACACAGGAGAAATGTTTTCATAAGACTTGTAAGAAACAGGTGGAATTTTGTGCACATTTCTTTTTCTAGGCTATTCATAAGCAGGTATCACAAATTAATGCCAGTGGTTCAGGGAGTGAAGCATTTTCATTTAAACTGAGAGATTGCTTTTTTTAATGGCCTAAAGAAATGTTTTAAACTTTAATACAGAAAATTTCACTGAAGAGTGATACTTTTGAAAAGGTTTAACCTAAAATGATATTTTCCTAATCAAACCTAATAGGACTATAAAAGTTTTATGATAAATGAATAAAGGAAAAATGCATTTCTTTATCAAGATAACTTAAAATTTTGAAAGACAAACAGAAATAAAGATAGATTAAAAAAAACTTTAATTGACCTGCTAAATGCTAAACTATCAATAAAAGTGTGTTTATTCATCGGACATTTTAGTCACACTATCCAATAACCTTAACACTACAGCTAATTCTTGTTAGCTAAATTAGTTCTGAATAAAATGATAGGTCATCTGTTACTAATGGAAGCACTGTGATTTATCCTAAATGTAACAGATAATTACTATGATATAAACACTGGGAAGCTAAAGGGTCAAAGAAGATTGAAACACAGCCAGAGAGTGAATAGACTGGCTTCCATCCTTCTTAAGGATTTGGGGACAATAAAGTAACAGAAATTTAATTCTCAAAGAATCAAGGTCAGGGAAAGACTCATTATAAAGGCAACATCTTGGTTAGTGGATCCAAAAAACAAGATTTCTCCCAACTATGGTTGGGACTACCAGGCACAGGGAACTGGAGTTAAACAAACAAAAAAAAATGTCATATAAAAAAAATAAGGTCAAACAAGGTTTAAAGACTGACTTCATAATGATGACCAAGTTAAGTTACTTTATTTGTGTGTGCCCCATGTAAAGACTGAAACAATAAAATCAATGGGTGGGAGAGAGCCTGGTTGGAGAAAAGAGACTGTAAGTATACACGAAGTCAAGGAAGCAATAAAGTTACTGGTCAACTAAACCAAAAAAGGTTTGTCAAAACTACTGAAACTCTCTAGCTCCAATCAAACTACTGGCAAGAAAATAATTAAAAAGGGAGAGAACAAAACATACAATAACTAAAAGGGAAACACCAAGGCTAATAATGAAAACATTAAACCTGAAGATAAAATGTCTTATATTAATATACAACTCTCCCTTCCCAAATATATTTTTCCTTAGTTTGTCAATAATCCAATCTAGAGGCAATATATTTCAAAAAGAGCCAATCTAAAAGATACTTTAATCAAGAAATTAGAGAAAAAGAGCACAGAATAAAGAGTCTATGAAGCCATAAACATTTAAAAATGTTCTGTGATGATTTACAATCTCAAGTGACTTTTGGTCAATAAGTCAAAACTCAAGTTACCAAATAAATCAAAATCGAATTCGGTGAAAATCAATAGCCAGTATGCTAACAGGTGAGCTAAATACATTGTAGTGCAAGTCGTTCAAGTTGTGTCTGACTCTTGAGATCCCATGAACTGTAGCCTGTGAGGCTCCTCTGTCAATGGAACGTCCCAACACAGGGATCAAACCCAGGTCTCTTGCATTGCAGGCAGATTCTTTACTGTCTGAATCACCAAGGAAGACCAAATACATTATAACTGAAGACCGATCAATAGCAGATTGATACACATATAAATTAGAAAAGTGTTTACACATGTAATTAAAGGAGAGTCTGTGTGTTAAAGGGTATCCAAGTTCATATGTGCACAAATGGGAATATGTCACATATTACACACTCCCAGGTACAATTTCTCACTGATCAGTGCTGATAATTATATCTCTTTCTCATCCACCTTAGAAAGCAAATCTGTAAACTAAAAGAGATATCTGAAATAGAGCAGCTCATTTAATGATAGAAAATCACTGGTATTTGTGCTGACATCTGAAACTCAGAGAATACAAGAAAACATAATCCCGCAAAAGCATTACATGAATCAATCCCAGGTCACAGCATTGCCCAACTTCCAAGATGAAACTCAGATACATGCATGCCTGTATTCATTAGAGGATTATTCACAATAGGCAAGCATACATTGATGAATGAATGGATTAACAAAATGTGGTGTATATATGCCGTGGAGTATTACTCAACCATAAAAAGGAATGAAGTTCTGATACATGCTATAACATAGATGAACCCTAAAAACATTATGCTGAGGGTCTCTCTGGTGGTCAATGGTTAAGAGTCTGCCTGCCATTGCAGGAGATGCGGGGCTGATCCTAGATCCAGAAGGATCCTGCATGCCACAGAACTAAGCCTGTGCACCACAACTATTGAGCCTGTGCTCCAGAGACCAGAAGCCAAAACTACTGAGCCCAAGTGCCACAGCTACTAAAGCCCGAGTGCCCTAGAGTCTGTGCTCCACAACAAGAGAAGCCAACGCAAGGAGAAGCCTGTGCACCGCAACTAGAGTGTAGCTCCCACTCGCCACAGCTAAAAAATGCTTGAACAGCAATGAAGATCCAGCAAAGCCAAAATAAATAAATAAATTTATAAAAATAAAAACAAAACAATTTCCTATATTAGGAAAAAAAAACATTATGTTAAGTATTTCCCAATAAAGCAGACAAAAGACAAACATTGTATGATTCCACTTAAATGAACTATCTAGAACAGTCAAATTCAGAGACAGAAGATTAGAGGTTACTAGGGGCTGAGATTAAGGGGGAAATGAATTATTGCTTAATGATTACATAGCTTCTATCTGAAAGTGAAAGTTGCTCAGTTATGTCCAACTCTTTCCAACCCCATGAACTATACAGTCCATGGAATTCTTCAGGCCAGAATACTGGAGTGGGTAGCCATTCTCTTCTCCAGGGGATCTTCCCAATCCAGGGATCAAACCCAAGTCTCCCACATTGAAGGCATATTCTTTACTAGCTGAGTCACCAGGGAAGCCCAGATTCTATCTGGGGTGGTGGTTAAAACAAAAAGTTGTAAAAATAGCGTGATGGTTGCACAACACTGTGAATGTAACAAACACACAATGGTTAAGACAGCAAATTTTATGTTATATATATTTTAGCATAATAAAAAATAGTTAAATAGCTAAAATGGCAAAGTCAAAACTAAACCCAAAGTCCCCTCTTAATCCATTGTTATTTCCAGTAAATCATAGTATTTTCAGAGAATTCTTGGTCAAGTGACATCACTTTTGTCTCTCCTGGAGTAGCTTCATATAAAAGGGGAGACAGCTTCATCTAAAAGGATTTATAAGAAAAATAAGTATAATTAAACAAGAAAATAAGAATACTAACTTTATTAATCCAAATGCCAATCACTCTTTCAAAATTTGAGCTAATTAAGACAGAGGAAGAGGGACAAAAGATTACTACCAAACTTGTAGCTATACAAGATTTTCAGAATATATGCCACTGAAGATACATGTAAGCGTAAAGCTAATTAATTTCACATATCTATTACTTACTTTTGCTAGTGCCAAGAAATAAAAGTTAGAGCCAAATTTCCTATTTCAGACAAATCAGAAATTTTTAGTTATTTTCTATAGATTACAACTATTCCACCACAACTGTTTCATTAGCAAAACAGCCCTATTATCCCATAACTTTATGTTATCATATGTGTTTTCTTATGCTGATTTCTTATTAATTTTAAATAATAATTTTAGCTTCCTAGCACTATAACTTTAAGGAGTAGTCATTCTCCTAACAAATTATAAACATTTTTCAAGGAAAAGTACTATTTCTTTGACCTATGAGTAATAAAAGTTGTTTTGAATTTACTGTCCTTGAAATACTTTCCCACACTACTTAAGTACATAATTTCTACAATTAATAACATACACATTTAAAGCTCAAATATCATAATTTCCTAGTTGTAAAAAAAAGCCAATAAAATTGTTTTGATTTCCAACCAATTTGTCTTTTTTAAATCACAATTTGTTTGGTATAAAGCCAAAAGAAACCCAAAATCACAATAACTGATAAACAATGAAAGGAATCTTGTAAAATTTATACCAACCTAACACTATGCAAACTATTAAGTACAACTAGCAAATGTTTTCTTTATTTGTACCCAGGATA
Source organism: Redunca redunca (assembly GCA_006410935.1). Classification (NCBI taxonomy): domain Eukaryota; kingdom Metazoa; phylum Chordata; class Mammalia; order Artiodactyla; family Bovidae; genus Redunca; species Redunca redunca. The sequence continues at coordinate 356,001 of SJYQ01104586.1, forward strand.
CCGTATGCAATAAAAAACATTAAATGTCTGAAACAAGCTTCACTTATTCTGCAAATTAGGTTGCTTAAAACGTTAAAGGTCTTCATGCTTAGTTATTCACCAACTCCCTTTCTCATTATCTAGAGAGAAAATGCATTCTTTTAAAAAGAAGCGCTCATCTGTGGAAACTTTCTAATTAACTTGGTTCAAAGCATGTGCAAGATGGCAGTTTTCTACACTGTTGCAGCATTTTAATTGGTGGAAAATGCTTAGCAGCCTATTTACAACCAAACACCCCCCACCTTGGTAATTAAACTAGGGTCAACTCTATGACTAAATGAGCCAATCTTGAGAAACAAATGATTTCTAACATACACAGTATATAGCATATTTGGTTTACAGCAGTCTTTGAACAGTTAATGAGGTAGTAGCTGTGTCACTACGGGAGATTTATACAGAACAAGTTAACCTTCTTAAATGTTGCAGCAGTCATTAAAAATAATTACTAGCAGGGCATTCTAACAATTATTAACATCTATCAGGACATAATTAATTCAAGTTTCATTTCTGATTGCTAATAACCACCTGCAAACAACTAATCAATATTCACTATTAGTAATGTACTTGTTTTCAAAGCAAGTACACTTTTCTCTAAGGCTTTTTAGATTGAATAAAGTGCAATTTTCAATATTACTATGGTCAAGCATCTGTCAACAGTTTTGTTAAAATATGTAGATTGTATCAATACTATGACATAGACAACTCTTAAGTCATAACCCACAGCAAATGTGAAAATAAATAACCAGAGTTTTTTAAGAAACTGTAGAAATAGAAAAGGGTATTAGTTTTAACTCTAGATGCCTCAATCTTTTCAGCCTCCATTTTCCCCCTGTAAAGAACAAATGAATTTTATTTTTAATTAAGATAAATAATCTTAGACCTAGCACACACTTTTATTCCTGCCAGTGAGAATTTATGAGTGCCTGAGAGAGACACTGGCTCTCAAGGTGTTTAGTTATCTACAAAGATCAATGAGCATGAAGCCAGAAAGGGGACATATTTGGTCTATCCAAAGATCATTTCTCAAGTCTAGTGTGTGGAGTCACTTTCTCTGCCCTTTCAGATCTTATCAGACTGAATCCAGCTTGTCTACTTGAAGACTATTCTTAGATTTATTTTTAATGACTAATCTATACTTAGAGTAATACTTACATCAATATTTACCTGTACCACTTTCCTGTCTACATCTGCTTTATCTGTCAAAACACTAAACTCTCCTTATCTCCCTGTCACTTACATTCTGGCCAAGCACACTTAAAAGCCTTTTCAGCAGGAAGCAGTAGAGCAGAGCACAGTGGTTACGTTACAGGCTTTGGATGGAGAATACTCTAGTTCCTATCACAGCTCTTGGTTAATTTCTTTGCAATAGGAAAATAATAACCTCAGAATGGATAAATTAATCATAATAGCCTATATTTATTAGAACCTTATTATGATGTTCTATTTTAAACACCACTTTTACAAGAGTTTAATTTGTTATGTGATTTGAGCATGTTACTTAACTTCTCAAACCTCCTTTCCTCAGTAAAGAGAAGTAAAGAAAAATGTCTAGCTCATGGAAATAACAAATTAAACTCTTGTAAAAGTGGTGTTTAAAATAGAACATCATAATAAGGTTCTAATAAATATAGGCTATTATGATTAATTTATCCATTCTGAGGTTATTATTTTCCTATTGCAAAGAAATTAACCAAGAATAGGTAGGAATCTAAGAGACTTAGTTATATATTGAGAGCATCTCTTTTATGTGTAACTCTTTTAAGCATTAAGGAATGTCTGTCTCAAATGGAACTCTTATACTAGAATGCGATATTCATAAACATGTCTACCTTATTGCTCTACTGCTCTACACTATGAAAACTTTTAAAATGCTGCCCTTTCAATCTTTTATCTATTTTATCAAAATTCTGTTTTTTTCAGCTCATATTCATACACATAAATTTAGTCACTTTAATTATTATTCAATTGGTACAGAATCTGCCTGTGATGCAGGAGACCCCAGTTCAATTCGTGGGTTGGGAAGATCTGCTGGAGAATGGATAGGCTACCCGCTCCAGTATTCCTGGGCTTCCCTGGTGGCTCAGCTGGTAAAGAATCTGCCTGCAATGTGGAAGACCTCAGTCTGATCCAAGGCTGGGAAGATCCCCTGGAGAAGGGAAAGGGTACCCACTCCAGTATTCTGGCCTGGAGAATTCCATGGACAGTCCATGGGGTTGCAAAGAGTCGGAGTGACTTTCATTTTATTTCAATACCACTATATCTTAGGCATTTCAACCAGAAGTGCATTCAACATGATTTTGCACATATGAAGTTCATGAAATACCACTCATGCTTCTTGAGAACACTGTATTATCAACGTACACTAGGCTGACTTACAATTGTTCTTTCTAGGTTAGAAACAAAAGCTTATAAACTAATATTAAGTAATTTATTCATTCAATCAATATATGAGTGTTTACTTTTCGTCCAAAGTATCTTAGGCACTAGTGATGCTCAGATGAAAGACCCAGTCACTTCCTTTAAGCAACTAAAGGCAAACAAAACGATAATTAATCCAATTATTAAGATCCCTGAACTCTGTACCATGATGGCAATATCCACAGGGTGTCAAGGTAGGGGACTTAATTAAACCTAGTACAGTCAGTTAAGTTAAGCAGAGAAGAATCAAGGAAAACCAGTGTAATCTATTATCACGGTTTGTTAAAATTAGAGTGAAGGGGAAGAAATGAATGGTGGAAAATAGAGATATGATAGTATGTAGACATGGATCATATTCTGAAAAGCATGATTAGGGGGTAAAAACAAACATATAAACTTTTAACAACATAGCATAATGCAGTATTTTAAAATAAATGAGGAAAACTATACCTAGCACATCACATCAAATCCACATCCTCATAGCTACTACTACTTACAATATTAAAAAATGTAAAGAAAAATACTAGAGATCTAATGAAAATGTTAAGTAGCTTTAAAAATATATGGCAAAAATCACAAAGGGGATATCAGAATTTCCTAAATTTGGAAAATAGCACAGTGGTTAACCTCAGACTTGGTGGATTTTATCATTTATTAGGTCTGGGAACTGTGGGCAAGTTACTAACTTTTCTATCCCTTACTTATTACCATAAAAACTAAGAATCATATAATAGCTTCCTCAAATAATTCAATTAGTATTAAAATTTAGTGAAGAAAAGTATGTAAAATACTTTGCACATATGAATACCAAAATGATTAAGCTTCCCAGAACTGAACTCTACCACATTCACTCACTAGTTTTGAGACCTTGGGAAATTTTCTAGGGTAACATTCTCTATTTCATAGGACTGTTACGAGTAAATGAGTATAGAGCAGTGCCTACAATACATGTTTGTAAATAAATAAAAGTCCATGTATTAAATAAATACTGGCTATCACTAAAAATAAAAATCTATGTCAGAGTGTCCAAATAAATCTAGCTTAAGTGCTAAGCATGATCTATGAGGGGAACAGAAACAGAGGCAGGGGAAATTATGGAGTTATTTCAACAATTCAGTAAAGAACCAAGGAGGATATGAACTAAAGTTCTAAGAGTGGAGAGAACTGGAAAATACTTAAGACTCAACTGGACTCAACAACTGATTATACAAATGAAAATAGGAAATGAAAACGGAAACCACAGATAGAGGAAAAACATAAAAAATTTTCAGATTTTATCCAAAGAATAAACTTGAATGACATTTGTGATTCAATAAGAGGTACAAATTTCCTATGGAATAGAAGTTTCAGAAGGAGGTACCTGTAAACACCAAAGTGGAGCAATCTAGCCAACTGGATATGATGAAAAAGTACAGAGAGAGAAGTTTAAAAATAGTTTTGATTTTACACATTTGGTTTTACTCTCTAAGTGCCCATGATGAAGTTCATATGCCAATCACTGGTATTCTGAGACATTCCTAGAGTTTAACCACACTAGCTTCCCTTTTCACATCCTTAAAAATTTTGTAATCTTGGCTTTTCACTAGAGCCCCTCATCTTGCTAAATATTAAGTAATTGTAACATCATGTAACTTTAATTAATGACCCCCTTATTAACATTTGCCCATAAAGGAGAATCTATTTATGAAAAACCTGCGTTTCCTTTCCAATCTATTAGTTCTCTGTCCACAACAAAATGTTCCTATGTAACGCCAGAAGAGATGAGTAAACTGTATTATGCCTGTCTTCCTCCAATCATTTTTAAACACACATACTTAAACATGATTAAAATATACTGAAAGACACAAAAATAAGGCAATCATTTGGAATTGCCTTCTGATTCCAACTATTTTTTTAAAAAAAGTACAGAGACTCTTTTGAGGAGAAAGAACTTAAAGATCTTACCTGATGCCCCTATATTTGCCTTATCTTCAGGATCCTGATTTTTATCCTTATTTAAATCTTCAACTAAAAGTTTGTCAAAATGCTCAATACAAAGTCGGCTGTCAATCTGATATAACAAAGCAGGGCAAAGGTATGTAAATAGATCAGATGAGATTGGAGAGTTGGCACGATGACCATGGTATTTTAACAACTGAGTGACGTTCAAACACTGCAAGAAAATTGATAAACAAATTAAGAGTACTTTAAGAAGATTAGGTAGAAAAAGTACTATATAGTAAAATATATTCTAAATATCTTTTTAAATAATCTGTAATATAAGTATCTACTATGAAGAATGACTTTTAATAGGAACTTATGATAGGAAAGAATTCAACCTGATTACCCAAAACTTTTTATGGATTTTAACCATTCTCCACCACAACATATTTTTATGGATTTTAACCATTCTCCACCACAACATATAAAAGATAATGACTTTTTGCCATTAATAAAAATGATTTAGAACTATATTCCCAAGATCCTGAAGCAGTGAAGAAAAAATAAAATCACTTCCCTAGTCAAACTGCAATCATCAGTTGCTCGAGATTCTTATTTGGTGAAACTGTTAAATAGACTTAAGAGTACTTTAATAACTTTATATTAAAATATAAAAGGATATAGACATTTTTACTAAGGTACCCCAGAAGAATATCATATAGTGAAATTCTATCCCAGTGCTAAAACTGCAAGATTAAAAAACGCAGCTTTATCCACTAGAACTTTTTAAGTATGAAGTATAAAAAAACTAAGAAAACAAATAATAAAAAAAATCTGAACCTATCATTATACAAATATCTAAAACTAAGGGAACGGAGTATCTCTTTTCCACATATATGCACTCTGGTTGCATGCTTGCTTATTGTATCTATAATGCAAAAACACAAAATCAAAACATACAAACAAATGATTTTTCTCATGTCAAGTCTTTACATGAGGTACTACTACCCCATCTAATGCATAGTCCATTTCCAGAAATCTTGAAAAAATCCTCATTATGCATCAGGCCTATGAGGATACAAAATAATAAGACTGATGATCCAGATCCGCAAGTAGAATCCAAAGAGTAAACACTAATGTTTAGTTATGATAATGTCTAGTTATTATCAACAAGAGACTCTAGGATATTACCCATAGTAATAAATTAACAATTTCTTTAAAAGTACACTAAAATTTTAAAATTTGCTGAGAACCAAATATCTAGTGATTTGTCTAGTTAAGAAACAAAGAGATTTACTTAGATGAAAAACACATTTCAGTAATAAGAGACCAAAACAAAAGTTGAGGTCATCCTCCACAATAGATGCTGCTGCTTTTTATATATCTGAACAATAATAAATTCAACAGCTTTTCCTAAACTTTAATGAGAGCTAAATGTAAGAATAAGGGTATTGATACACTTTCAATGAAACAAAAATATAGCTGTTTAAAAATCAAGAAGTAACAAATCGAATGTGAAAGTATTAAAGGAGAACAAAAATTTAGAAGAAGAGAACCATCCCATTGCTATTGGCATTTCTCATTGTATCTGTTTGCATTCAGTGTTCATCTGTCAAAAGCACAAGAAAAGACTAATCTGAGCATGTAGGTCCTGTGATAAAGTGACAGAGAAAACAAACCTACCACATGTGCAAACTACCTGACTTTGGAGCTAGATCAGTGACTAGAAATCACTCTGTAGTTAATTCAATAAGTTAATTATTATGAAAGAGAAACTGTCTAAACAAAAAAAGGACTTCAACTTTCAAGCATCTAGAAACTGGTTAACAGTAACAACACATAAGCTAACTTGGAGAGTCAGAGCAAGTCTTAAGCGAGAGTAAAATAAGGAATAAAAGAAATATGTTTTCTGACAACCTTTAAACAGTTAGAATTGAAAGAACCCAAATGTGAAAACAAACAATGCAAGTAAAAATGCAGATAAAAATCTTTAATCTGATTTTTATTCCTTAATGTATTTTGTAACTGGAAACAAGTTTGAATACAGTCGTCTATCCCTCTGTTACTTTTCTTTTTCCCTAAGGGTACTTCAGAATCATCTGAGAATTACAGAGCAACTGCCTTATTCTGCTTACCTCATGTTGACGATCATCTTCATTATGATCTTTGTGACTAGCAGCTGAATAAATTGCACTTTTTTTAACATGTGGTGCTTCTCGCTTTCTAGTATGTCGAAGTTCACCTTCAACATCAGGATCAAGATCTTGGTGTCCATGACCAGGATCATGACCATTATGTTCTGGAAGACGTACATGAGAATGACCTGGGTTATGTACACGATCAGGTTTGTGGACCCGATTATGTTCATACTGTTCACCCTGATCATGGTTAGAGGGAAAACCTGGTGTTATAACCCCAGAATTTTCATTACTTTTCTTCTCTTTTCTCTTCCTCTTTCCTTTTGGTAGCTTACTTTCAGATTGCTCCTGTGTTTTATTGGTCTCTGTTGAAGGTTCATGGCTAGGCTCCCCATGCTCACTGTGAGTAATGGAATCATTAGGAAAATGGCGAGTAGTGTTATGATCAAGGTGATGACGCAAACAGTGGTGATGACATAAGCGATGACTGCGGTCATGCATATGTTTATCATCAGATTTTACAGACACTTCAATTGTCTCTTTCTCTGGATCACACTTACGGTTTCTTTTTGCTGATACACTGGTCACAGTTTGATTTTCTGAATTTAAATGATTATGGGAATGCTGGTGGTTATGTGAGTGAAAATGCTTTCCCTCTTGAACTGCCAAAATATCTAAGTGAGAAACATGATCGTGGCCAAGATCCTCATGATTAATCTCAACTACTTTTATCTCTCCAAGGCCCAAGTTTGTTAAAAGTTTCTCCAGACCAAAAAAGGATAATCTTCCATTTTCACCATAACGGTCAAAAAGTTTTTCAATATAATATTTTTTTTCATTTTCAGCATCCAGCACTGAAAATTCGCTTGACTCCGATTCTGTCATTCCACGATGGTGTCTGTGATGCTCTTCAGAACCATGGTCATGTTCTTCATGGCAATGGTTGCAATGATGGAAAATAAATGTCAGCAAACAAATGAGGCAAAATTTTGTGTGCATATGTACCTTCATTTCTATTTTTCCTAAAGGGAGAGAAAAAAACAGGCATTAGTTTATACTTATGCACATTAAAAATAAACAAAACTTTTCAGCTGTTGCCAATTTACTAGGCAAATGTTTTACCTCATTTCTTTCATGATTATGAATTCTCCTTTCCTAATTCAATCCCCTATAAAAATAGCCCCTTTTATCAGAATATTGTATAGCCCTTCAAATTAATACAAGTTTGCTTAAAACTCACTTGCAAGATTACTGACTCCCTTTTAAGCACAATACTTTATAGTCTATGTACATTTATACAGGAAATGTTGGCTTCCTTCCTATCTGGTCCTTTACAAAAAAGTTTATTGGTTTCTGTTCTTGAGATCCTGACCAGTACAATAATGCAGTAATATGAAATACAATAAAAAATGTGTAAGAATCAGAAATGAAACTATCATTATTCACAAATGGCAGGACTGTGTATGCAGAAAGTACAAAAGAAACTGTAAGAATTAGTAAGTTAATTTAGTACAATTGCTAGACCTAAGGACAATTAACTGTATTTCTCTACACCAGCAATAATTAGAATATGAAATTAGAAAGTTTATAATTCATAGCAGCAAATAGCTAGAAATAAATCTAACAAAAGATGTGTAAGACTTTTTCATAAAAAAAGGATAACATATTTGGATGTTACAGAGATCCAATGTAATGCCCAACTAAAATTCCAAAAGTTATTTTGTGAAAACTGATGAGGTATTTTTAAATTATTTATTTATTTATTGTTGGTTGCCCTAGATCTTCACAGCTGTGCATGGGCTTTCTCTAGTTTTGGAAAGCGGGGGCTACTCTCTAGTTGTGGTGTGCATGCTTCTCAATGCAGTGGCTTCTTGTGTTGCAGAGCACAGGCTTGGGGGCACATGGGCTTCAGTAGTTGTAGCCCTTGGGTTCCAGAGCACAGGCTCAATACTGGTGCTACATTGGCTTAGCTGCTCTGTGGCATGTGGGATCTTCCCAGACCAGTATCAAACCCATATTTCCTGCATTGGCAGGCAGATTCTTTACTACTGAGCCACCAGGGAAACCCCTTGATGAGGTATTTTTAATGCTTATATGGAAACAGAAAGGGCCAACGAACAAGATACACTGTCTACCAGTTACTAAAGATAGTGTGGATATTTGGTGTAAGAACAAATAAATAATGTAATAAGAAAACAGAAAAATTCTCTTTTCCTTGGAGCTTAGTCAACTAGATATCCATACAGAAGAAAACTTGACTCCTACCTCATACCATATGTAAACATCAATTATAGATAGATTATAAATGTAAATCTAAAACAGTAAATTATAGAGTAATAAAGGGTCCAAAACTGTACTGCCCAATATAGTATGTTAAAAAAATTACTAAGAAGCACCTTGGCCTCAGGCTTAGTTTGCTCTTAAGCAGATAAAACAAGTTATTTTAAAATTACTTTTATATGGTGATATCATTAGTTAACACAATGTAGCTTTTTACAAATATCCATAAATACTTTAAATTGGGTTATCATGTAATTATATTACATACCTTTCAACAAGAACCCGTAAGCAGCAAGTTAATTTCACATAGTCCAAAACTTCAGCAGACTCTCATTGAATTGAGTGCTATTTATTATTTTTGGAAGTAGCCACATGCAGCCACTTAAATTTAAACTAATAAGTTAAATACAGGGCTTCCTTGGTGGTACATTGGATAAGAATCCATCTGCCAATGCAGGGGACAAGGGTTCGATCTCTGGTCCAAGACAATTCCACATGCTGAGGAGAAACTAAGCCCATGCGCCACCAATTACTCAGCCTGTGGGATCTAGAACCCATGAGTCACCACTACTGAGCCCACATGCTGGAAGCACTGAAGCCCATGCCTTTAGAGCCTGTGATCCACAACAAGAGAAGCCAAGACAATGAGAAGCCTGTGTATTGCAACTAGAGAGTAGCCCCTGGGCTCTGCAACTACAGAAAAGTCCAAGCACAGCAATTAAGACTCAGTGCAACCAAAAATAAAAATTACTTAACTTTAAATAAACAGCTTCTTGGGAGATCCCTGGCAGTCTAGTGGTTATAACTTGGTGCATTTGCTGCAGAGGCCCATGTTCAATCCCTGGTTGGGGAATTAAGAACCCATCAATCACATGGCACAGCCCCCCAGAATAAAATAAAATAAAATCTGCTTCTCAGTCATGCAGGTACATTTAAAATATTCAACACTAATACATGGCTCACGGCTCTCACAATAAACAGGGTAAACACAGATCATGTCTATCATCACAGAAAGTTCTCCTAGAGAACATATTTCCAGAATATGGAAGTGAGTCATTCAAACAATTTTAAAGTTCTCTAGAATAAGCAGGTCAAAGTCATTTTCATCCTGTATTTTATTCAACCCACTATATCTTCATATATTATCATTTCAACATGCAACCAAAATTTATTAATGAAATTTATAACATTTTTTAATACTATGCCTTTGAAATCTGGTATTTATTTTATACATCAGTTCAGTCGCTCAGTTGTGTCCAACTCTTTGAGACCCGATGAACCGCAGCATACCAGGCCTCCCTGGGTAGCCATCACCAACTCCTGGAGCTTGCTCAAACTCATGTCCATTGAGGCAGTGATGCCATCCAACCATCTCATCCTCTGTCATCATGTTCTCTTCCTACCTTCAATCTTTCCCAGCCATCAGGGTCTTTTATAATGAGTCAGTTCTTCCCATCAGGTGGAGAGAGTATTGGAGTTTCAGCTTAAGCATTAAGTTCTTCCAATGAATATTCAGGATTGATTTCCTTGAGGACTGACTGGTTTGATCTCCTTGCAGTCCAAGAGAGTCTCAGGAGTCTTCACTAACATCACAGATGAAAAGCATTAATTCTTCAGCACTCAGCTTTGTTTATAGTCCAACTCTCACATCTATATACAACTACTGGAAAAACCATAGTTTTAACTAGACAACCTTTGTCAGCAAAGTAATGTCTCTGCTTTTTAATATGCTGTCTAGGTTGGTCATAGCTTTTCTTCCAAGAAGCAAATGTCTTTTAATTTCATGGCTGAGGTCACCATCTTCAGTGATTTTGGAGCCCAAGAAAATAAAGTCTGTCATGGTTTCCATTGTTTCCCCATCTATTTGCCATGAAGTAATGGGACCTGATGCGACAATCCTAGTTTTCTGAATGTTGAGTTTTAAGCCAACTTTTTCACTTTCCTCTTTCACTTTCACCAAGAGGCTCTTTAGTTCTTCAGTTTCTGCCATAAGGGTGGTGTCATCTGCATATCTGAGGTTACTGATATTTCACCCAGCAGTCTTGATCCCAGCTTGTGCTACATCCACCCCAGCATTTCACATGATGTACTCTGCACGTAAGTTAAATAAGCAGGGTGACAATATACACCCTTGACATAATCCTTTCCAGATTTGGATCCAGTCTGTTATTCCATGTCCCATTCTAACTGCTGCTTCTTGATCTTCCTACAGATTTCTCAGGAGGAAGGCAAGGTGGTCTGGTATTTCCATCTCTTGAAGAAATGTTCCTGTTTGTTGTGACCCACACATTCAAAGCCTTTGGCATAGTCAATAAAGCAGAACTAGCTGTTTTTCTGGAACTCTCTTGCTTTTTCAATGATCCAACTGACATTGGTCATTTGATCTCTGGTTCCTCTGCTTTTTCTAAATCCACCTTAAACATCTGGAAGTTCATGGTTCACGCACTGTTGAAGCCTGGGTTAGATAACTTTTGAGCATTTTTGTGCTAGCATGTTAGATGAGTGTAATTGTGCAGTAGTTTGCACATTCTTTGGCATTGCCTTTCTTTGGGACTGGAATGAAAACAGACCTTTTCCAGTCCTATGGCCACTGCTGAGTTTTCCAAATTTGCTGGCATATTGAGTGCAACACTTTCACAGCATCATCATTTAGAATTTGAAATAGCTCAACTGGATTTCTATCACCTCCACTAGCTTTGTTTGTGGTAATGCTTCCTAAGCCCATTTGACCTCACATTCCAGGATATTTGGCTCTAGGTGAGCGATCACACCACTGTGGTTATCTGGGTCATGAAAATTTGTTTTCTGTAGTTCTTCTGTGTATTCTTGACACCTCTGCTTAATACTTTCTGCTTCTGTTAGGTCCATACCATTTCTGTCCTTTCTTGCGTCCATCTTTGCATAAAATGTTCCCTGGGTATCTCTAATTTTCTTGAAGAGATCTCTAGTCTTTCCCATTCTATTGTTTTCTTTTATTTCTTTGCATTAATCACTGAGGAAGGCTTTCTTATCTCTCCTTGCTATTCTCTGGTACTATATATTCAAATGGGTATATCTTTCCTTTTCTCCTTTGCCTTTGACTTCTCTTCTTTGCACAGCTATTTGTAAGGCCTCCTTGGACAATCATTTTGCCATTTTCCATTTTTCTTGGAGATGGCCTTGATCACTGCCTCCTGTACAATGTCATGAACCTACATCCATAGTTCTTCACACACTCTATCAGACCTAATCCCTTGAATCTATTTGTCACTTCCACTGTATAATCATAAAGGATCTGATTTAGGTCATACGTGAATGGTCTAGTGGTATTCTCTACTTCCTGCAATGTAAGTCTGAATGTGACAATAAGGAGTTCACGATCTGAGCCACAGTCAGCTCCTGGTCTTGTTTTTGCTGACTGTATAGTACTTTTCCATCTTCGGCTGCAAAGAACAGAATCAACCTGATTTTGGTATTGACCATCTGGTGATGTCCATGTGTACAGTTGTCTCTTGTGTTGTTGGCAGAGGGTTTTGCTATGACCAGTGGATTCTCTTGGCAAAACTCTGTTAGCCTTTGCCCTGCTTCATTTTGTACTCCAAGGCCAAATCTGCCTGTTATTCCAGCCATCTTTTGACTTCCTACTTTTGCATTCCAATCCCCTATAATGAAAAGGACATCGTGTAGGTCTTCAAAGGACTGTTCAACTTCAGCTCTTTAGCATTACTGGTCAGGGCATAGACTTGGATTACTGTGATAGTGAATGGTTCATCTTGGAAACAAACAGATCCTCTGTTGGTTTTGAAACTGCACTCAGGAACTGCATTTTGGATTCTTTTGTTGACTATGACAATTCCATTTCTCCTTAGAGATTCTTGCCCACAATAGTAGATATAACAGTCATCTGAGTTAAATTCACCCATTCCAGTTCATTTTAGTTCACTGATTCCTAAAATGTTGATGTTCACCCTTGCCATCTTCTGTTTGACCACTTCCAATTTACCCTGATACATGACCTAACATTCCAGGTTCCAATGCAGTACTGTCCTTTACCTCATTGGACTTTACTTCCATCACCAGTCACATCCACAACAGGGCATTGTTTTTGCTTTGGCTCTGTTTCTTCATTCTTTCTGGAGTTAGTTTTCCACTTTTCTCCAGTAGCATATTGGGCACCTATTGACCTGGGGAGTTCATCTTATACTTGGACTTCCCTGGTGGCTCAGATAATAAAGCGTCTGCCTACAGTGTGGATCTTATACTTACAGAACTTTTTAAAAAATGTATCTATTTTTAATTAAGGATAATTGTTTTACAATATTGTGTTTAGTTTTGGCCATACAGCAACATGCATAAGCCATAATTATACATATGTCCCCTCCCTCTTGAACCTCCCTCCCACTTCCCATTGCTCTAGGTTGTCACACAGCCCCGGTCTGAGTTCCCTGCATCATACAGCAAATTTCCATACGGTAGGGTATAGGTTTCCATGATACTCTCTCCATTTGTCCCACCCTCTTCTTCCCAGCATGGTGTCTACAAGTCTGTGCTCTATGTCTGCGTCTTCACTGCTGCCCTGCAAATAGGTTCATATGTATCATTTTTCTAGATACCATATATATGCACTAATATACAGTATTTGTTCTTCTCTGACTTACTTCACTTTGCATATAGGTTCTAGGTTTATACAGTTCATTAGAACTGACTCAAATGCATTCCTTTCTATCACTGAGTAATATTCCATTGTGTCTATGAACCTCAGCTTCTTTATCCATTCATCTGGCGATGGACCTCTAGGTTGCTTCCATCTCCTAGCTATTGTGAACAGTGCCACAATGAACACTGGGTACATGTGTCTTTTTTCAATTTCAGATTTCTCAGGGTATACACCTAATGTTGGAATTGCTGGGTCACATGGTAGTTTTATTTCTAGTTTAAGGAATCGCCATACTGTTTTCCATAGTGGCTGTTATCAATTTACATTTTCACCAACAGTGCAAGAGGGTTCCCTTTTCTCCACACCCTCTAAAGTATTTATTGTTTGTAGATTTTTTGATGATGGCAATTCTGACCCAGGCGAGGTGATCTCTCATTGTAGTTTTGATTTGCATTTCTTTAATAATGAGTGACATTGAACATCTTTTCATGTGTATATTAGCCGCCTGTATGTCTTCTTTGGAGAAACATTTGTTTAGGTCTTCTGTCCACTTTTAGATTGTTTTTCTGGTATTGAGTTGCATGAGCTTCCTATGTATTTTAGAAATCAATAATTTTTCAATCATTTTGCTTGCTTTTTTCCCATTCTGAGGGTTGTTTTTTCACCTTGTTTATAGTTTCTTTTGCTGTGCAAAAGCTTTTAAGTTTAATTAGGTCCCATTTGTTTTGTTATTTCCACTACTCTAGGAGCTGACTCTAGAACTAGTCATAGAGGATCTTGCTGTGATTTATGTCATAGACTGTTCTGCCTATGTTTTCCTCTAAGAGCTTTGTAGTTTCTAGTCTTACATTTAGTTCTTCAACCAAGTTTGAGTTTATCTTTGTGTATGGTGTTAGGAAGTGTTCTAATTTCATTCTTTTCCATATAGCTGTCCAGTTTTCCCTGCACCACTTATTGAAGAGACTATCTTTTCTCCATTGTATATTCTTGGCTCCTTTGTCAAAGACAAATCCACACACCTATGGACCCCCTATCTCTGGGCTATCTTGTTCCATTGGTCTATAGTTCTGTTTTTATGCCAGTACCATACTGTCTTGATGACTGTAGCTTTGTAGTATAGTCTGACGTCAGGACAGTTGATTCTTCCAGCTCCATTCTTCTTTCTCAAGATTGCCTTGACCATTCGGGGTCTTTTGTATTTCCATACAAATTGTGAAATGTTTTGTTCTAGTTCTGTGAAAAATGCCATTGGTAACTTGATAGGGATTGTAATGAATCTGTAGATCGCATTTAGCAGTAGAATCATTTTCACAATATTGATTCTTCCAACCCAGGAACATGGAATATTTCTCCACCTGTTTATATCATCTTTGATTTCTAGCATCAGTGTCATAGTTTTCTATATACAGCTTTTTTGTCTCCTTAGGTAGGTTTATTCCTATTTTATTCTTTTTATTGCAATGGTAAATGGGATTGATTTGTTAATCTCTGGTTTTTCATTGTTAGTGTATAGGAATCCAAGTGATTTCTGTGTATTGATTTTATATCCTGTGATTTTACTAAATTCACTGATTAGCTCTAGTTAATTTCCAGATATACTACCTTTAGGGTTTTCTTTGTACAGTATCATGTCATCTGCAGTGAGAATTTTAATTTTCCCATCTGGACTCCTTTTCTTTTTCTACTCTGCCATAGCTGCTNATCACTGCAGATGGTGACTGCAGCCATGAAATTAAAAGATGCTTACTCCTTGGAAGAAAAGTTATGACCAACCTAGATAGTATATTCAAAAGCAGAGACATTACTTTGCTGTCTAAGGTCCGTTTAGTCAAGGCTATGGTTTACCTGTGGTCATGTATGGATGGATGTGAGAGTTGGATTGTGAAGAAGGCTGAGCGCCGAAGAATTGATGCTTTTGAATTGTGGTGTTGGAGAAGACTCTTGAGAGTCCCTTGGACTGCAAGGAGATCCAACCAGTCCATTCTAAAGGAGATCAGCCCTGGGATTTCTTTGGAAGGAAAGATGCTGAAGCTGAAACTCCAGTACTTTGGCCACCTCATGAGAAGAGTTTACTAATTGGAAAAAACTCTGATGCTGGGAGGGATTGGGGGCAGGAGGAGAAGGGGACGACAGAGGATGAGATGGCTGGACGGCATCACGGACTTGATGGACGTGAGTCTGAGTGAACTCGGGAGATGGTGATGAACAGGGAGACCTGGCGTGCTGCGATTCATGGGGTCACAAAGAGTCAGACACGACGGAGCGACTGAACTGAACTGAACTGAATTTAGTCAAAGGCTTTTGACATCTATTATCATATGGCTTTTATCTTTCAATTTGTTAGTATGGTGTATCACATTGATTGATTTGCATATATCTTAAGAATCTTTGCATCCCTGGTATGAACCCAACTTGATCATGATATATGGTCTTTTTAATGTGTTGCTGAATTCTGTTTGCTAGAATTTGTTGAGGATTTTTGCATGTATGTTCACCAGTGATACTGGGCTGCAATTTTCTTTTTTTTTGTGATAGTTTTATCTGTTTTGGGTATCAGAGTAATGGTGGCCCCGTAGAATGAGTTTGGCAATGTTCCTTCTGTGATTTTCTGAAATCTTCAGAAGTATAGCCATTAGTTCTCTACATGTTTGACAGCATTCACCTATGAAGCAATCTGACCCTGAGCTTTTGTTTTTGTGGGAGATTTTTGATCACAGTTTAGGTTTCAGTTCTTGTGGTTAGATTGTTCCTAATTTCTTTCTCCTTGGTTCAGTCTTAGAAGGTTGAACTTTTCTAAGGATCTGTCCATTTCTTCCAGTTTGTCCATTTAATTGGAATATAGTTGCTCATAATGGTCTCTTATGATCCTTTGTATTTCTGTGTTGTCTGGTGTATCTCTCTCCTTTTTCATTTCTAATTTTGTTGATTTGATCCTTCTCCCCCTTTTGCTTGATGAGTCTGGCTAATAGTTTTTCAATTTTATCTTCTCAAAGAACCAGCTTTTAGTTTTATTAATCTTTATTACTGTTTCCTTAATTTCTTTTTCATTTATTTTGGTTCTGATCTTTCTTTCTTTCTACTAACTTTGGAGTTTTTCTCTTCTTTTTTTAGGGATCAAGTGGAGAAGGCACGACTCGGCGACATCTCTTTCACTGTTCACTTTCATGCATTGAAGAAGGACATGGCAAACCACACTCCTGTGTTCTTGCCTGGAGAATCCCAGGGACAGGGGAGCCAGGTGGGCTGCCGTCTATGGGGTCACACAGAGTTGGACACGACTTGAGCAACTTAGCAACAGCAGCAGCAGCAGGGATAAAGTTAGGTTCTCTGTTCAATGTTTTTGCTGTTTCTGGAAGTAGGATTGCATTGCTATCAACTTACCTCTTAGAACTGCTTCTGTGGCATCACATAGATTCTGGGTCATGTTTTCATTGTCATTTGTTTCTAGGAATTTTTTTATTTCCCTTTTTATTTCTTCAATAAGGTGTTCATTATTTAGAAACATATTGTTAAATTTTCATGTGTTTGTATTTTTTTTAGTTTATTCCCCTGTAATTGATATCTAGTCTCTTAGTGTAGTTGCCAGAAAAGATGCTTGATATGATTTTAATTTTCTTAAATTTACTTAGGCTTTATTTGTGTCCAAAGATATCTTAATTCAGACTAGTCACGTTTCAAATGGTCAGTGGCCACATGTGGCTACTAATTACTGGAAAGTATAGATCTAGAAGATTTATATGGGAAACTAATTTCATGACTTTCAAGGCAGGACATAACATGTGTTATAAAGGAAAGACTGATAAAATATACTACATTAAAATAAAGAAATTGATATTCATCAAGAGAGTAAAAAAAGGCAACAACGGACTGGCAGAAGAGTATGGCAATGTTAACAGTCAAGAATATATAAAGAATTTCTACAAATCAGTATGAAAATTATGAGACCACTCAATGGAAAGATAGGTAGATTTTGAACAGGTATTTTATAAGAGGTTAGCCAAATTACTAAGAAGCATATGAAAAGATTCTCAACCTTAATAAAGAATTATAAATTAAAACCACTAGTAGATACCACTACATACCCACCAGAATGAATAAAACACAAAAGATGTAGCAAGAATATGGAGTCAATTAGAACTTGCATACACTACTGGTGGGACTGTAGATTGGTAACCTTTGGAAAGCTGTTTGGCAGGATCTACCAGAAGATGAACATAAGCATATCCTTTCACATGGCAATACTTCTCTTGGATGTATGCTGAAATGCATGTACAGGAACACCAAAAGAAATGCAGGAACATAAAAATTCACACAATCATTATTCATCATAGCTCAAAACAAGCAAAAGGCCAAATGTCCATCAACATTAGAACGTTAATAAACACATAAATGAATAAAACAGAACAATTTTACAATGGAACACTACACAGGGGTGAAAATAAAATTAAAGCTTCACACACTAACATAAATGTATCTCACAAATTGAGACTAAGCAAAAGGTAACTGTATATTTTATCAGTCTTTCCTTTATAATGCATATTATATCCTATATTGAAGGTCTTGAAGCTAAGTCTCCCAAATAAACCTTTCCAGCACAGTAGCCAGTAGCCACATGTGGTTACTGAGCACTTAAAATGTGACTAGCCTGAACATCACTTTGCTGACAAAGGTCCATATAGTCAAAGTTATGGTTTTTCCAGTAGTCATGAAGAGATGTGAGAGTTGGACCATAGAGACGGCTGAGCACCGAAAAATTGATACTTTAGAATTGTGGTGCTGCAGAAGACTCCTGAGAGTCCCTTAGGACTGCAAGGAGATCAAACCAGTCAATCCTAAAGGAACTCAACTGTGAATATTCATTGGAAGGACTGTTGCTGAAGCCCCAATACTTTGGCCACCTGATGCAAAGAGCCAACTCACTGGAAAGGACCCTGATGCTGGAAAAGATTGGGGGCAGGAGGAGAAGGGGACAATAGAGAATGAGATGGTTAGATGGCATCATCAACTCAATGAACATGAGTTTGAGCAAACTCCAGGAGATAGTGAAGGACAGGGTAGCATGGTGTGTCACAGTCCATGGGGTTGCAAAGAGTTGGAAACAACTTAGTGACTGAACAACAACAAAAAAAGATAACAAACACTAAATAAAACACTAACTTTTAAATAAATAAAAGTCTATTTACATATAATTTAAAATGGGCAAAACTAAACCAAGATGCCTTAATAGTTATTTTCTGAAAGGAAGGTAGGGGGTGATAATCGGGATTGGAAATTGTAATAATGTTCTCTTTCTTGAATAATGGTAATGTTTGCTGCTGCTGCTAAGTCACTTCAGTCGTGTCCAACTCTATGTGACCCCATAGACAGCAGCCCACCAGGCTCTACCATCCCTGGGATTCTCCAGGCAAGAACACTGGAGTGGGTATGGTAATGTTTACTTTGTGATAATTCAGTGTACTTATCATACTGTTTATTTTTCTATATACATATAGTACTTCAATAAAAAGTTTTTAAATATCATATTTTATCCAGTGAAAACCAATTAGAAAACACAATGATAAACAAAAATTACTTGGTTCCTAGACAGAAACAGAGTAAGACCATTAAAAGGAGAAGTGTATAAGATACTGAAGGACAGTAAAGAAGAATTGCAAAAACTGTACAAAGACCACCTGCATGAATGGAATAAATACCTTAAGATATATAGTCTTCCAAGTATATACAAATCTAAATCAATGTCAATCAAAATCCTGCAGCTGTCAACTTTTCGTGAGACTGCATAAGCTCATCCAAAAATTCATATGGAAGAGCAAAACCGAAGGGCAATCAACAAAGTTCAGAAAATTAGCAAGATGACAAAGACTTCTTTTTAGAAAGTTACAATAACTAAAATAACAGATAGACTGAAGAAGAATAGAGTCCAGAAAAAGAATCAGTAACAATGATTTTGTATATGATATAAAGAAGAACATATCATTAAGAGGCAAAAATTAATACCTGAAAATACCAGATCTTAATAAAAAATCTGATGTAAAGAAACAGAAACTACCTTACACTGCTGCCTCAATCCATCCTAACCTGAAAAATATCCTAAGTTGAAAATACATTTAATATACATTATCTATTGAACATCATAGCGAGCCCAGCCTACTTTAAATGTGTTCAGACCACTTACCATTAATTAGCCTACAGTTGGGCGAAATCATCTAACACAAAGCCTGTTACATAATAATCTCATGAACTTTACTGAATACTGAAAGTGAAAAACAGAAGGTTGTATGGAAAAAAAAAAAAAAGGTTGTATGAATAGATACAGAATGCCTGTTTACCCCTGTGATTGCACACCTGACTGTGGGCTACAGCTCACTGCCACTGCCCAGCATCATGAGTGTATTGTACTGTATATCACTAGCTTGGGGAAAGATAAAAATTCGAAATTCAAATACTGAATGCATACTTCTTTTTCACCATTGTAAATTCAAAATACCCTAAGTCAGAGGTCATCTGTATGGTATGTACATTTTTAAAGTTTGATACCTAGCCACCATCAGTGATTAATCAACATATATTGGAGGAGCAGCAGAAGCCATATCATGATTACCTGAGAATTTCTTAGAAATGTAAATTCTCAGCCACTATGGAGAACAGTATGGAGATTCCTTAAAAAATTGCAAATAGAATTGCCTTATGACCCAGCAATCCCACTGCTGGGCATACACACCGAGGAAACCAGAATAGAGACACATGTACCCCAATGTTCGTCACAGCACTGTTTATAATAGCCAGAACATGGAAACAACCTAGATGTCCATCAGCAGATGAATGGATAAGAAAGCTGTGGTACATATACACAATGGAGTATTACTCAGCCATTAAAAAGAATACATTTGAATCAGTTCTAAGGAGATGGATGGAAATGGAGCCGATTAAGCAGAGTGAAGTAAGCCAGAAAGAAAAACACCAATATAGTATACTAACGCATATATATGGAATTTAAAAGATGGGGATGATGACCCTGTATGCGAGACAACAAGAGAGACTCAGATCTATAGAGCAGACTTTTGGACTCTGGGGGAGAGAGAGAGGGAGAGGGTGGGATGAGATGGGAGAATGGCACTGAAACATGTATACTATCAAGTAAGAAACGAATCACCAGTCGATATCCGATGCAGGATGCAGGATGCTTGGGACTGGTGCAAGGGGAGGACCCAGACAGATGGTATGGGGTGGGAGGTGGGAAGGGATTCATGTTTGGGAACGCCTGTACACTTGTGGTGAATTCATGTCAATGTTTGGCAAAAGCAATACAGTAATGTAAAGTAAACTAAAGTTAAAATAAAAATTTCAAAAAAAAAAAAAATGTAAATTCTTTCACCCCACCCAGACCTACTAAATCTGGAACTCTGGGGTTAGGCTCAGTAGTGTCAACCAGTCTTCCTAGTTGAGTCTGTTGCTAGCTAAAGTTTGAGACACTACTTATACACATAAATTATCAAACACTCCCATTTATGTCAAATGATACTCAATTACTTTGAGTGTTACCTGAATAAATTAGGTTTAATTATCATATGTGGCTTATGTGAGTTAAAAATTTTGGAAAATAGTTCTATAAAATATATTTAATCCCAAAGCTACATTAAGTTGGAGATTTTGGTTTTTAATCCGAATACTTCAGTTTCTTATATAATAGTTTCAAGGATAAAGTCACCATTTTAAACATATCAATTTTATAGACTAATGAAAATGAAAAAGCATAGATAATTAAGACAATTGCTACACACCCTACAATTACCTTGGTTTTCCACTAGAAGATGCTAGTGAAAGGCGATACTCTGAATGAATGTTGCTCTGTTCATCTGACATGTAAATGTCTTGCCGTTTCTTCAGTGCATATTATCCCACTGTCAAATGAATAAGTACCAGTGGTGAAAATAAAACATACATACATACATATTGATCAGGCAACATCAAATGAATGACTCCATGCAACACAAAAAATGTCAGTGGTCTATACGAGCTTTAAACTGTCATTTTTAAACACTTTTTAAACGTACTCCATTTGTTTACTGAAAAGATTCTGCTATCTTGAGTCCCCTAATCATAATCATTTACATTCAAGAGAGCATCACAGGAAGGCAAATAAATACATGAGTGACATTATACAGGTAATATTTAAATCTGTGTTAAGTATTCTTAAAAGGAAATCATACATTAACTTTGCAACTTTAGAATAGCTATAGCAGATATGTGCCTAAGAATCACTCGGATGAAGTATGCATCTGTCAGCACAGACTAAGCAGCCATTGCAAAGAAACCTCTCTCAAAGGATAGTAGCTTAAGAAACAAGCAGTTTATTTCTCTTGATATCCATCCAAGATGACTGCTCCAGGTTTGTGAGCCCCAGTCAGTCAGAGACACATCAATCTTACATGAGGGCTATTCTTGTCAGTTGTAAAACAAACAATGGAAATCCAGGTTCAGACATTTCTGAAGCAGCAAATAAAGTAGATATTGCTTTCATCACTTCTCAGACTTCATTGGCAAGAACATAGCGACATCCGCTCAAACAATCAAATAAATAAGGAGACTGGAAAATACAGTCTCACCTACAACTTACAGTTTCCCAAGCATTCTATGGAATCCTTTTCTTAAGGATCCTTTTCTATCCATAGCAAAAAGAAGATCTTCGGGAGGCAGGAATGGTGGAAATGTTGCTCAAGTCCATTTATCTCTCAATCCTAAATACTGGCCTTTACAGGACTCAGTTTTGCCCTAGACAAAATCTTCTGCTGTCACTTACATTTCACAGTTTTTAAAGTTTTGGGAATTAAGAGTATTAGCTTTATAACTGATTTGGTTTTCAATTCAGCAAATATGCATTAAGTTATTCACTCAAGACTTCTGGGTACTACAGACATAATCCTACTGCACAAGAAAAGAATGGTTTCTGGAAAATAACTCGTAGTTGCCACCACACATTTCATTTCATCTTTTGTTACTGATTTCCAATTTACTATCACAGTGAAAGGTTTAAGTATTCTCTCATTGTGTAATTTCTACATGGTCAGTTTAATTCACAATTAAGAACTTTAGTCATTGTGCTGTGTACACTATTTCTGATGTAAATACATTACATCTGATGCAAAGAAAAAATGAAACCCCCATTTTTGATAAAATTCACTAATATTTTAACACTAACATCAGACCTAAATATTCAGTGAGGCTAGTGGTTATTCTTTGGTGTGCAAAGTGATGAGAGGAACCAGGCAGGAGTTCTGTGCTACAGTTTGTGTTCTATCTTTACCCATGGGTGCTGGTTACCCAGGTGTGTTCACTTCATAAATTTGTCAAGGTTTACACTTAACAGCTACCCACTCCAGTATTCTGGCCTGGAGAATTCCATGGACTGTATAGTCCATGGGGTCACAGAGAGTCAGTCACGACTGAGCGACTTTCACTTTCACTTCACTTTCACACTTAACATCTGGGTGCTTTTCTAGAAGTGTTCTATATTTCAGACAAAACATAACTTTTAATCCATTAAGAATACATATTTCAACTTTCAAGTAGTAAAATCAGTAATACGCAGTTTATAGAAACAGACCCATACTTAACCATACCCAAAGATAAACTTACGTTTTCTAAAATAATTTAAGGCTCACAAGAACTTGAACTTGTGAAAATAGTTCAGAGTTTACTCGTGTACTCTTTACCCAATTTTCCCCAATGAAAACATTTTACATAAGCACAGTACATTTTCAAAACCAGGAAACTGACATTGATATAATACTGTTAACTAAATTAGAGATCTTATTCTAATTTTACCATTTTTTGCATACATTCCTAAAAATACCATAACAGGAAATCCATTTTTTAACCAGAGAAAAAAAATCATTTGTAACCAAGAATCTTGCTTAACAAAATATATGATTATACCTAAGGAAAAGGTTAACTAAAACTTTAAAAGGAAGTAATCAGGATTGATAATCTCCACAGTAAGTTCTTCTATAAAGATTTACAAAAATTTTTAATTACAGGCTTTCAATTGTTGTTTTCCACATAAAATGGCAAAAAAATTTTCAATTTTTAAGTAAATAAAACACTTTCATCAAGAACATATCTAAAGTACACTAATCTGCCTATAGGTATTTTGCCTCAAGAAAGATAATGATCTTTATTTCATACAAATGAAAATAGGGTTGTAGAAGGTTTAAGATGAAAAGATTCTTAAGTATAATCAACTAAACACTTTTTTTTTAATACCTAGATATCTAAGACCCAGAGGTATACATATGATTAAAGTGATATTTCAAGTTTTTGGCAGTCCCCTGACTTGAAAATCAGGGGCTCTTTCTGCTATACCAGTGTATCTATATATCTTAAAAACCAGAATACTGTGGGATAACTACTAATGCAATCCATCTAAAATATACTACCAAAACATTTTAAAGGGAAAAAGAAATGGTCTCTAATATTTACAGTCAGTTTAAAAAAAAAAAGTTTATATCACTATGAGTATGCGTGCTAAGTGTCTGACCCTGTGACCCCATGGACTATAGCCTGCCAGGCTCCTCTGCCCATGGGAGTCTCCAGGCAAGAACACTAGAGTGGGTTGCCACTTCCTCCTCCAGGGGAACTTCCCGACCCAGGGACTGAATCCACATCTCCTTTGCAGGAGGATTCTTTACTGCTGAGACACCGAGGAAGCCCTAATATCACTATATTACTTAACAAAATGATTGACTAATATAAGAAAAATAATTCCCAATACGTGGTTCCTGTTACTAGAGAGGCCAACTAAGTATATCCTGTGTATAATCTATTCATTTGATTAAGAACAAAGCAAACAACTTTTACTCAAGGGGATTTTTTTTTTTAAAGGAAAATGTAGGTCAAATGAAAGAACCAGAAGTTAATGTTTGTCTCAGGTTCTTGACTCATACATACAAATACATATATATACAAACTATCAAAGAAAAAATATTGTAA
>SJYQ01104587.1:1920-31413 GCA_006410935.1 Redunca redunca
TAGGGTGCTTTTACATTTTGTTGATGGTGTTCCTTAAAGTACAAAAGTTTTCAATTTTGATGAAGTTCAACTTGTCATTCTTCTCTTCTTTCACTTGTGGTTTTTAGTGTCTTATGTAAGAAAAAAAAATAGCTTAACCCAATATCCTGAAGGTATACATCTGTGTTTTAAGAGTTTTAAACTTCTAACTTTTACATTTAGTCTATAATCTTGAGTTTATTTTTTGTATATGATATCAGACAGGTATTGAGCTTCATTTTTTGCCTGTAGCTATCTAGTTGTCCTAGCACCAGTTGTTGAAAAATACACTGTTTCCCCATTGAATTATCTGGGCATATTTATCCAAAATCAGATGGCCAGAAATTTTGATTTTATGTATAATCAATTAGTTCTGTTCAATTGATCTATATCTTGTCTTGTGCTAGTACCACAGTATGTTAATCATTGTAGCTTTGTAGTAAGTTTTGATATTGGGAAGTATGACTCATTCAACTTTGCTGCTCTTTTTCAAGAATGTTTTGGCTATTCTAGGTCCTTTTCATTCCTGTATGTACTGTAGGATCACCTTGTCAATTTATACAAAAAAGAAAAAAGACTGCTGTGATTTTCATAAGAATTGCAATGATTCTACAGATTAATTTGGGGAGTATTACATCCCTGGCTTGGAAGATCCCCTGGAGAAGCAAATGGCAACCCACTCCAGTATCTTTGCCTGGAAAATCTCATGGACAGAGGAGCCTGGTGGGCTGCAGTCCATGGGGTTGCAAAGAGTCAGGCATGACTGAGCGACTAACACTTACTTACTTACATGTAACAATATTATGTCTTCTCGTATATGAACATAAACTGTTTTCTCATTTATTTATATCTTCTTTGATTTATTTTAACAGTGTTTTGTAGTTTTCAGAGTATGAAAGTTTACTTCTTTTGTTAAGGTTATTCCCAAGTATTTTATTCCTTTTGATGTGCTTATATATGGAAGTATTTTCTGAATTTCATTTTCAGATGGCTCATGCTAGTGTATACAGCAAATTTTTGTTTATTCATCTTCTATCAACTGGGTCAGGGCTACTTCTACTGGTCAATTCCAGTTCTGCCTCTAACAGCAGCAATCTAGGTATGGGTTTACTCAACCACTTCCTAAAGCTAGTAGTAGCCATTGCTGGCTGGCCAGGTACATTTTTCTTTTTGGAATTTTATTGGCATATAGTTGATTTACAATGTTGTGTTGGTTTCAGGTATACAGCAAAGTGAATCAGTTATACATATACATATATCTACTCTTTTTTAGATTCTTTTTTCCATATAAGCCATTACAGAGAATTGTATAGAGTTCCCTGTGCTATAGAGTAGGTCCTTATTATCTACATTACATATGGTGTTTTGTACATGTCAATCCTGATCTCCCAATTTATCCCTCCCCCTCTTAATAATGATTACCTACTGACTTTAAATGTTATACTGAAATTTCTATTGCCTATTCCATTGCCTGCCGCTCTCTTTTTACTTTTTGTGTTAAAGACACTAACATTACTAACATTACTAACATTACACTCTTCAAACTTCCACCTCTCCTGCCCATTTTTTAAGCCTCAACTTCTGTATTTCTATAGTGTCAAGATTTATCGTATTTATATTTTGTTCTGCAAGGATTCAAAATCAAGAGATCTGGGTTAAAATCATATTTGCAATATATATAAGGTATATAATATAATTTTACTAGGCCTCAGTAGCAAGTTTGATTTATTTATTTTTGGCCATACAGGGTCTTCATTGCTGCGCATGGACTTTTGCTAATTGTAGCAAGAGGGGTCTACTCTCAAGTTGCAGTGTGCAGACTTTTCACTGTGGTGGTGTCTCTTGTTCCAGAACATGGGCTCTAGATGTGCAGGGCTCAGTAGCTGTGGCGCACGAGTTCTAGTGAAGTTGCTCTGTCATGTATGACTCTTTGTAACCCCACACAAGCTCTAGTGTGTAGGCTCAATAGTTGTGGTGCATGGGCTTAGTTGCCCTGCAGCATGTGGAATCTTCCCAGAGCAGGGATCTAATCCATGTTCCCTGTGTTGGCAGGTGGATTCTTGACCACTGGACCAACAGGGACATCCTGGCCAGGTACATTTTTAAGCAGTCTGAATATTTCATCAGACCACAGTATGAGCCTGTGTGCCCTGCTTCCTGGTCAGAGGCAGACTTGTGCCTGTACCTCCATGATCCGAAGGTCAGTGTGGCAGTGTGGGAACTCAGAGAAGTCACAACTTCTCTGGAAATGAGAACATTTGCCAGAGGAAAAGGTAGACTAGCTGGCTTCTTCAGCCCTCCTAGGTCCAAGAGCTTCATGTGTGCTTCAGTGAAGACCTTTTATCCAGTAAGTGAATGTTAAAAATGTGAGCCAGGCTGGCTGTCAGAAAGTTCCAAGTGATTAACAGGTTGCCCTTTCTATTCCTGAATAGGTTGCCTTATGATTTACATGGTCAGTTTTATGTCTGTTGTACAGGTCTGAGAACAGATTTTTTTTCTCTGAAATCAAGTATTAGTAGCAGTACTAGATATTGAAATCTATTGAAAAACAGTTTGGTTCTGGTACATGAATGAACCTTCAGAATAATGGAAAATAAGAGTCCCAAAACAAAAAGAGGGTGGGACGAATTGAGAGAGTAGCATTGAAACAATTGAGAGAGTAGCATTATTTGATGTAAAATAGATAGCCAGTGGGAATTTGCTGTATGACTCAGGGAACTCAAACCTGGTGCTCTGTGACAATCCAGAGGGGTAGCATGGGATGAGAGGTGGGAGGGAGGTTCAAGAGGGAGAGGACATATGTATACCTATTGCTGATTCATGTTGATGTATGGCAGAAACCAACAAAACACTGTAAAGCAATTATCCTTCAATTAAAAATAATTTTTTTAAAAAAGAGTCCCAAAACAGATCCCAATGCATGAGGAGATTTAGTAGATGAAGTAAGTGACATTTCAGAGCCCTATGAGATGGTTATTTAATAAATAGTGATGGATCAACTAGTTACCCATTTGAGAAAATAAAGTGAAATCCCAATTTGCATCAAAATAAATTCCAGATGGTTCAAAGATTGAAATTTTAAAAAGTCAAAACATGAAAATAAGTATCCATGGGGGAATTTACTTTTATAATCTTGTTGTGAAAGCAGGTTTTCTAGGAAATACATAAAGCCCATCAAACTTAAAGAAAAAAAATAGTAATCATTTGACAACATATAACTTAAAAATTTCTACAAAGCAAAATATACCACAAATAATGTCAAAAAATGATAAAAAAAAATAAGCAGGGGAGGAGGGGCTTTTGGAACCTAATAAATGTGGACTAGCATATGTATAACAACAAAAAGCTAATTTACTTAATGAATTAAAAATTCCCATAAATCAGAGGCCAAAGAGCCGAGAAAGGGAAAGAGGAGCAAAGTTCAAAGAAAAAGAGAAAAAATGAAACATCTGTAAAGATGCTTAACCTTTCTCATGGGCAAATTTAAACAGTGAAATATCAAATTATATCAGATTAGCCAATAATCAAGAGCTTTGATAGTTCCGTGTTGACAGGATTTCTGGGGGGAGGGAGGTGCGGAATGGGAACCAGTGTTCCAGTGTGCTGTTAGTAGGCATGTCACTTGGTATAGCTCCTTTGTTTGGAGGACTATTTTGCAATAGCTATCAAAATTACAGATGTATATAACTTTTGAGGTAACAATTTCATTTCTAAGGATACACAGATTAGAAATAAACATATGCTTAAAATATTCATTGCAATATTGTTTGTAATAGTAAACACTAGGAAATTACTTGAATGTCTTTCATTCAAGGTGCCATAAATAAAATATGGTACATGGAAAAGGTCAGTTTTCATTCCAGTCCCAAAGGAGGGGCAATGACAAAGAATATTCAAACTACCGTACAATTGTGCTCAGTTCATATGCTAACAAGGTTATGTTCAAAATCCTTCAAGCTAGGCTTCAGCAGTACATGAACCAAAAACTTCCAGATGTTCAATCTGGGTTTAGAAAAGGCAGAGGAACCAGAGATCAAATTGCCAACAGTCACTGGATCTTGGAGAAAGCAAGGGAATTCCAGAAAAACATCGACTTCTGCTTCATTGACTATGCTAAAGCCTTTGACTACGTGGATCACAACAAACTGTGGAAAATCCTTAAAGAGATGGGAATACCAGACCACCTGACCTGTCTCCAGAGAAATCTGTACTCAGGTCAAGAAGCAACAGTTAGAACCAGATATGGAACAACTGACTGGTTCAAAATTGGGAAAGGAGTTATTTTTCCAAAATTGGGAAAGCTGTATATTGTCACCCTGCTTATTTAACTTCTATGCAAAGAACATCATGTGAAATGCTGGGCTGGATGAATCATGAGCTGGAATCAAGATTGCCAGTAGAAATATCAACAACCTCAGATATGAAGATGATACCACTCTAATGGCCAAAAGCAAAGAGGAACTAGAGAGTATCTTGATGAGGGTGAAAGAGGAGAGTGAAAAAAACTGACTCAAAACTGAACATTCAAAAAACTAAGATCATGGCATCTGATCCCATCACTTCATTGCAAATAGAAGGGGAAGAAGTGGAAGCCATGATAGATTTTATTCTGGGGGCTCCAAAATCACAGTGAACCATGACTGTAGTCTTGAAATTAGAAGACTCTTGCTCTCTGGAAGGAAAGCTGTGACAAATCTGGACAGTATTTTAAAAAGTAGAGACATCACTTTGACGACAGGAGTGCATCTGGTCAATGCATGTTTTTTCCAGTAGTCATGTATAGATGTGAGAGTTGGACCATAAAGAAGGCTGAGCACCAAAGAATTGATGCTTTTGAATCATGGTGCTAGAGAAGACTCTTGAGAGTCCCTTGGACAGCAAGGAGATCAAACCGGTCAATCCTGAAGGAAATTGACCCTGAGTATCCATTGGAAGGACTGATGTTGAAGCTGAAGCTTTGGCCACTTGATGTGAGGAGCCACCTCATTGGAAAAGACTGACGCTGGGAGAGATTGAAGGCAAAAGGAGAGGGGAGCAGCAGAGGATGAGACAGTTGACTCAGTGGACATGAATTTGAGCAAATTCCAGGAGGCAGCAGAGGACAGAGGAGCCTGGCATGCTGCAGTCCACGGGTTTGCAGAGTCGGGTTTGCAACTGAACAACAACAACTTACTTACAGTATAATGCTCTCCAGGTAGGGTTAAAAGATGAGTTATTTCTATATGTGCTAATATGGAAATATCAATGCAATATGTCTCTCTCTATGCCTAGAAATTTAAGGTGGTGGTCCCTGGTGTGATATTGGGCATCTGAAGAAAGAAGATAAGTGTATTTTGATCTTGTATCCTACAACCTTCTTGAATGTAATAATTCTAATAGCTTTTTAGTGATTTCTTTAGGATTTTCTATGTATGAAATCATGTCATCTGCAAATAGAGATAGTTTCACTGTTTCCTTTCCAATCTGAATGCCTTTTGTTTCTTTCCTCCCTCCCCTTGTTTCTTTCATTTCTTTTATTCTTTCCTTCCCTCCTACTCTCTCTCCCTTCCTTCCCTCCTTCCTTCCTTCTTCCCTCTCTTCCTTTCTCCCTTTTCCTTCCTTCCTTTCTTTTTTTTCTTTCTCTCTCCTGACTAGAACCCCCCCTTACAATGTTGAATAGATAGAAGTGGTGAGAGCAAACATATTTCCTCATATTAGGGGAAAAGCTTTTACTTTTGATGAAACATTAGTTATGATGTTACTTGTGGTATTTTTATAGAAACCCCTTATCTGGTTTAGGAAATTTCCTTCTATTCCTAGTATATTGAGTGATTTTTTTTTGCATTTTTAAATTATTTATAAAGTTATATAGAAAGAACACATCTGAGTATCATTCTATTGGTGATGACAATTGAACAATACTCATAAAATATAACTGTTCTTGAATAACTAATAATCAAAGTTTATAATTATACAGTATGTGGAAGTATAGAACAAAATACAGTTATTAGAGGACAGTGGCCCTGCAATATTGTGTTGGCCTCTGCCACACATCAACATGAATCAGCCACAGGTATACATTTGTCCCCTCCCTCCTAAAACCCCTCCTATCTCTCACCTGATCCCACCCCTCTAGGTTGTCACAGAACACTGGGTTGAGCTCCCTTTGTCACACAGCAGATGCTCACTTGCTGTTTATTTTACATATGGTAGTGTATATGTTTCTATGCTATTCTCTCAATTTGCCCCACTCTTTCCTCCCCCCACCATGTCCACAAGTCTGTTCTCTATGTCTTTGTCTCCACTGCTACCCTGCAAATAGGTTCGTCAGTACCATCTTTCTAGATTCCATATGTATGCATTAATATACAATATTTGTCTGTCTCTTTCTAACTTACTTCACTTTGTATAATAGTCTCTAGGTTCATCCACAGAATTAGGACTGACTAAAATGCATTCTCTTTATAGCTGAGTAATATTCCATTGTATGTATGTACCAAAATTTCTGTATTCATTCATCTGTCAATTGACATCTAGGTTGCTTCCATGTCCTAGCTATTATGAATAGTGCTGCAATGAACATTGGGGTACATGTGTCTCTTTCAATTATGGTTTTCTCAGGGTATATAGTAGTAGGATTGTTGGGTCATGTGGTAGTTGTATTCCTAGTTTTTTAAGGAAGCTCCATACTATTCTTCATAGTGGCTGTATCAGTTTACATTCCCACCGACAGTGCAAGGGGGTTCCCTTTTCTCCATACCCTCTCCAGCATTTATTGTTTGTAGATTTTGTTAATGATGACCATTCTGACAATGAGGTGATACCTTATAGTTTTGATTTGCATTTCTCTAATAATGAGTGACCTTGAGCATCTTTTCATGTGTTTGTTGACCATCTGTATGTTTTCTTTGGAGAAATGTCTGTTTAAATCCTCTGCCCATTTTTTGATTGGGTTGTTTGTTTTATGGTATTGAGTTGCATGAGCTGCTTGTATATTTTAGAAATTAATCCTTTGTCAGTTGTTTCATTTGCAATTATTTTCTCCCATTCTAAGGGTTGTATTTTAATCTTGTTGATTATTTCCTTTGCTGTGCAAAAGTTTTTAAATTTAATTAAGTCCCATTTATTTACTTTTGTTTTTATTTATATTTAGGAAGTGCATCAAAGAGGATCTTGCTGTGATGTATGTCAAAGAGTATACTGCCTATGTTTTCCTCTCAGAATTTAATAATTTCTGGCCTTACATTTAAATCTTTAATCCATTTTGAGGTTATTTTTGTGTGTGGTGTTAGAAAGTGTTCTAGTTTCCTTCTTTTGCATGTAGCTATCCAGTTTTCCCAGAACCACTTATTAAAGAGGCTATCTTTTCTCCAATATATATTCTTGCCTCCTTTGTCAAAGATAAGGTGCCCATAAGTGCATGGGTTTATCTCTTGGCTTTCTATCTTATTCCACTGGTCTGTATTTCTGTTTTTGTGCCAATACTATACTGTTTTAATGACTGTAGCTTTGTAGTACAGCCTGATGTCAGAATGGTTGGTTCCTCCAGCTCATATTGAGTGATTTTTTTCAAAGTCACAACAGGGTGTTAGATTTTGTCAAATGCTTCTTCTGAATCTATTGAAATAGTCATATTGTTTTTCTCCTTTAATGATTTCAATTAATTTTCAGATGCTAAAGCAACTTTAAATTCTTGGGTAAATCCCACATGTTCATGGCATATCATTCTTTTTAAATGTTAATGAGCTGGGTCTGCTAATGTTTTGTTGACTTTTGAATCTATATTTAAAGGGATTTTGTAGGTTTTTTTTTCTTATAATGCTTTTATCTGACTTTGAAATTGAGATAATGATGGCCTCACGAATGAGTTTGAAAGTGTTTTTTTCTCCTCTGTTTTTTGGAAGAATTTGTGAAGGTCTTGGTTTTTCTTTTTTTTTTTTCCTGTGGTCATATATGGATGTGAGAGTTGGACTGTGAAGAAGGCTGAGCACCGAAGAATTGATGCTTTTGAACTGTGGCGTTGGAGAAGACTCTTGAGAGTCCCTTGGACTGCAAGGAGATCAGCCCTGGGATTTCTTTGGAAGGAATGATGCTAAAGCTGAAACTCCAATACTTTGGCCACCTCAGGCGAAGAGTTGACTCATTGGAAAAGACTCTGATGCTGGGAGGGATTGGGGGCAGGAGGAGAAGGGGACAGCAGAGGATGAGATGGCTGGATGGCATCACGGACTCGATGGACGTGAGTCTGAGTGAACTCCGGGAGTTGGTGATGGACAGGGGGTCACAAAGAGTCGGACACGACTGAGCGACTGAACTGAACTGAACTGATTTTTCTTTAAATGTTTTGTAGAATTCATCAATGAAGCTATTTGGGCTTGGACTTTTTTGTAGGAAGTTTTAAAATTATTAATTCAATCTCTTGTTATAAGTCTTTTCAGAGTTTTCTATTTCTTCTTAGGTCAGCTTTAAAACTGTTTTTGGAGAGGGGCGGGGGCGGCTGTGCTGGGTCTTCATTGCTGCACAAGCTTTTCTCTAGTTGCCCAGAATGGGTGTTACTCTCTAGTTGTGCGGGCTTGTTATTGTGGTGGCTTCTCTTGTTGTGGAGCACAGGCTATAGGGCATGCAGATTTCAGCAGTTATGGTGCATGGGCTTAGTTNTTTTTTTTTTTTGCCTTCATTTTTGGAAAGATAGTTATGTTGGATTTAAATTTTTAAAGGTTTTTCAGCACTTTGAATATGGCATCGCACCTCCTTCTGTCTGACTTTGTTTCTGATGTGAAGTTAGATGTTACCCTTACTGGAGTTTCCTTGTGTGTGGTAAATTTTTTTTCTCTTTCTGTGTTCAAGATGTTCTCTTTGCCTTTCAACATATCAACAACTGTGATGTGTCTGGGTAAAGATCATTTGTCTTTATCCCACTTGGAGTTCACTGAGCTTATTGAATGTGTATATAAATATTTTTAACCAACTTTGGATTGTTTTCAGCCAATATGTCCTTGAATCGGAGAAGGCAATGCATCCCACTCCAGTACTCTTGCCTGGAAAATCCTATGGACTGACGATCCTGGTGGGCTGCAGTCCATGAGGTTGCTAAGAGTCGGACACGACTGAGTGACTTCACTTTCACCTTTCACTTTCATGCACTGGAGAAGGAAATGGCAACCCACTCCAGTGTTCTTGCCTGGAGAATCCCAGGGACGGGGGAGCCTGGTGGGCTGCCATCTATGGGATCACACAGAGTCGGACACGACTGAAGCGACTTAGCAGCAGCAGCAGTCCTTGAATATTTCGTCTGTTACTTTCGCTGTCACCTTTCCTCCTGGTACTCCTCTTATATCTATGTTGGTGCACTTAATGGTATCCTACATTTCTCTTAGGCTCTATTCATTTTTTTATTCTCCTCCTCCAACTTCCCTTCACCCTCTTCCTTATTCTTTTCATTGTTCTTAAAATGGCAAAGTCTCTGTTGATCTATCTTTATAGTTGATTGTGTGTATATGGCTTGGAGACTGCTTTGACAGTTCAAGGAGTTTACAATTATGCCCCACATTCAGCTTCCTAGTAGCTTAGAATTACTTTCTCCATTACTCTCTGGAAGACTGAGAGGGCACAGTCTTCCAGACCACTAGGGATGGTTATGATTTAATTTTAAGTCTGACTTCTTGCTCAAGCAGTGCCTGGTCAGAGATTGTGCATGAGTACTTTGAGCCAGTGAGACTTGTGCCCTTTGCTGCTTTATATGTGTGTGGCTTGGGGGGTGTTTTCAAGTTTGTTCAATGTCCTTCTCTGATTGCTTCTGAAGCAGCTGCAACCTAGTGCATGTATGAAGTGACGTGAAGTGGCTCCGTCATGTCCGACTCTTTGCGACCCCATGGACTGTAGCCTACTACAGTCCTCCGTCCATGGGATTTTCCAGGCAAGAGTACTGGAGTGGATTGGCATTTCTTTCTCCAGAGGATCTTCCTGACCCGGGGATTGAACCCACATCTTCTGCACTGTAGGCAGACACTTTACCATCTGAGCCACCAGGAAGCCACCAGGGAAGTGCATGTGTACAGCCTTCCAAATCCACGAGGATGAGGATAATCCCATGAGAGAGGTCTTCTTGGCTGTCTTTTCTCCTGGTAACCTTTTGGCTGGCCTGCCATTTTTCTTGCTATTATTAATACTAGTTTCATCAAACTACCAGCCCCCTCTTAACTTTTTGCCACTGAAATCTCCATAAACTCCATGCTCTGTTCTAAACAGTCCCATTAAGGTAGAACTGTGCTGTGGAGCTCTCTGTCTTTATGGTCTGTTGGCAACCCTGGGTAGAAACTCTGAACCACTTCACTGAGGCTGGGAGTGCAGACTGTGCCCTCCTCCCCTGGAGAATTACTCCTTGCTCTATGAATGGGTGCTGGGGAGAAGATGGTAGCCTCTGGTCTTAGCTTGCCTCTCCTAGGTTTCTCCATCTTCCTATGAGTGAACTGAGCTGGGATGCCTGAGGGCCCAATATTCTTGGCCTGCTGAGTCTGAGTTAGAGCTTCTTCTACCCTTTGAATTAAGGCTGGGTGGGAGAGGGCAGTCCAGTCCTCTTGACCACCCAGAAGAGAGCTTCTGCAATACTGGCTAGGGGAAACAAGAGATGCTCTTGAGGTGAAACTTTAGCCCCTAGATTGGAAGCTGAGAGGAGTGGGAACCCTGTTTTCTTGGCCACACTTGCTGAGAGCAGCGCTTCTGTAACATGGAGCTGGTGGGGCTGGGGCAAGGAACTGGAGCACATCGTGACTCAAATGCCACAGACTCTCACTGTTCTTACCAAGATTTAGTAAATTTTCTTGAATAAATGTTTCTCTACTTGCAGTATGCCCTGAGGGCAATTCTCCAGAGACCTTAAATGGTTGTTTTAAAAATAATTTTCACCAGTGAAATGGTTGTTTCACTGGGGAGTCGCACCAGCTTCCCATAGAGCCATTCTGGAAGTCCCACATCCCTAGCTAACATTTTTCCAGTGGAAAAAAACTGGCGGGGGCTCCTTCTCCACATATTGCCTCTACTAGAACTCAATTAACTCAAACCCGAGATTTTATTAGAAGGAAAGAAAGCATACAAAAAGTGAAATGGGGTTATAATGTGAGACATTTCAAAAATAAACCCAATAAATAACCTGAAGTTTATCATCTAAATGCTGATGTTTTGCAGAGCAGCTGTCCTACAGAATCAGGCATTAATTGGAAGGGAAAGCAGCAGTAGTTATTAATATGTGTAAAGCATTCTGATCCCTGGAGCAGCAGAAATAATCTCATCCCTAGGAACTACTTATGGTTATGTGGGGCCGGCTCTGCTGCTGATACAACTATGGTTTGGAAATTTCATTGTAATTTCTTACTGGAAAATCTGTCTTGGCTAAATGTTGGTAAGAGCCCCAAATAGCCCCTCATTTGGTCTCTAGAAACATACAGGCTGGGTCCAAAAATGTACAAAAGCAGATTATGACAGTGCTATGACATTTAACTGCCTTCCTGACCCCTTCCATGCTGATCATTTGGGAGAGATCGTTTCCCTTCTCTCTCTGCCTTGCTTTCTCCTTTTGAGGCATAGAATTCTGAGTACCAGCCAGACTGGAAAACTCTTACCTCAGTGGAAAGTGCAGTAAGGCTGTGCTACTAAGAAAGATATCTCCATCTAAATTAACACCTTCTCTCCAATTGTGCCTTTCCTTGGCCTACTCAAACTGACCACTTTATCAAGGGAATGGTGAGATTTAAAGAAGTGCAGGACTCCAAAGAGAAGAGGTAGCCATAGCAGCTTTTACTCCTCTTCCCCCTTGTCCAGCCCGTGTGTGTCTTGATTCTGGCTGGGCAGCCACTGCCCCTTTATGCCTAAATCTGGCAACCTCAAACCCTGGCTGCAGTGCCACAGGGCTAGAGGGGCAGTTACCAACCTATCTGTTCCCTGGAGATACTCCTCCATTTGCCTTTTGCAAAGGAAGTTCAGGCACACTGCGAGATGACTGCTTTGAGACCATACCCGTGGCAGTGCACTGGCTTCTCTGTTTCCTATCCTCTGAACTCCTCTAATTTACCCTTTTCATCATTCATGGATACATTTTTATCAAGATATCTCACCCCTTAATTCTCTGTTCTGAGTACAACCTCCCTCCTCCCACAGGTTCCCAGCACATCTGCAGGATGGCCTCTTAGTTTTTGCCAGAACCTTTGGATTTTAGACATAGCCATCCCCACTCCTGCCTTTTTCTCTCTTTCTTCCCCCACTTTTCCCCCTCTCCATCAATAAATGCCTTCAATTGCTTCTTTAAAAAGCCTGGATCCCTTGATGACCCCTTGACCTTTGTCCGTTCTTGTCATGCCAGTTGTCATCTCAAGGCCCACTCCCTGCCCCACCTTCCTGTAGCTGCTTTATCTCCTCTTGGCCGAGTTTTCTTTAGTTACAGAGACAATATTTCTCTCCTCTCCCAAACTAACTCCTCCTTCACAATCTTTATTCTTCCCAGTCTCTGGGTTTGCAGCCTAACAGAATTCAGTTTAGGGGCTTCAGGCTTTCTGTTGGCCAGCCAGGTAAGGTGGAGAAGAAGGTCCCAGAGGGCCTTGGGGCATGCTTCTCTGTCTCAAGAGAGAAGCTTCTGCTGGATCCCAGCCCACTGCTGCCCCGTGGGAGGGCCAGCCTAGTGCTGCCGAACCTCTGGTTCATTAAGAGAAGACCAAAATCCAGATGTTAAACCGTCCTGTTTTAAACCATTGACAATTTTGCTTATTTTTTAAGAACATGGGGGGACAAACCTTCTCCTGCCCCTGACATTTCTGGGCTAGACAAAACCCCCTACCTCCCACGTTAATTCATTTGCCTGGTTCTAGAACACTGTATCCTCAGCGTCTGTGCTACTGCCTCCATTTCACTGGCCTCCTCTCTTGGATGACTGTTGTTCAGTCACTCTGTCATGTCCGACTCTTTGCAACCCCACGGACTACACACGCCGGGCTTCCCTGCCCTTCACCATCTCCCCGAGCCTGCTTAAACTCACGTCCATCGAGTTGGTGATGCCATCCAACGATCTCATCCTGTGTCGTCCCCTTCTCCTCGTGCCTTCAATCTTTCCCAGCATCAGGGTCTTTTCTAATGAGTCAGCTTTTTGCATCAGGTGGCCAAAGTATTGGAGCTTCAGCTTCATCCTCAGTCCTTCCAATGAATATCCAGGATTGATTTCCTTTAAGATTGACTGGATTGATCTCCTGCTTGAACTCTCAAGAGTCTGGATGACTGTAATGGCCTCCTAAGCAGTCTCTGTATTCTGCTCTTTCCAGTCTACTGTGTACAACCCACTCTAGTATTCTTGCCTAGAGAATCCACATGGACAGAGGAGGCTGGCAGGCTACAGTCCACAGGGTCACAAGAGTCGAACATGACTTAGTTACTAAACCACCACCACCACTGTGTACAACCCTGCTTGATTGAGTTACCTCAAAATAACAGAGCCTCGTGTGGCTCTGGGATCCAGCTGTATAGATTTAGGCCCAGGCCCGTCATTTATAAATTATGTGAGATCTTGGGCAAGTGAGTCCATCTTTCTGAGTCTTTGTTTTCACATCTGCAAAACATGAAAAATAGTATACCTACTCACAAGCCTGTTGTGAGGATTTAGTAAAGAATCATGCCTAACCTGGTATAAGTACTCAGTAAATGTTCATTGTGTGTCATCCCTTTTATGAAGACCCTCAAAGGCTCTATTACCTCTCAAATATAGTTTAACCCCTTTGTCTGAGGCATTCAAGACTCTTGCTCTGGTCTCAGTCCTCCTTGCCTCCTCTATACTTCAGCCACACTGGACTTCTTATCACACCCTAAATTTGTTTTCCTGTCTTATTCCTTCTCCTCTGTCCCCTGCCTCCAAGTGCCTGGAACAGTGCAGGAACTCAGTATGTGTGTGACACTAGAGGAGGAGGAAGGTGGAGTTGGGAGCTGAAGCATCTGCCGTGATTATCCTTATTTCATAGAGGAG
Organism: Redunca redunca; assembly: GCA_006410935.1. Taxonomy (NCBI): domain Eukaryota; kingdom Metazoa; phylum Chordata; class Mammalia; order Artiodactyla; family Bovidae; genus Redunca; species Redunca redunca. The sequence continues at coordinate 15,917 of SJYQ01104587.1, forward strand.
TGGACTGAGGCAAAGTGACCTCTCAGCCGGGAAGTATAGAAAGCAGAATTTGAAACCAGATCTGTCTACCCTGAAGCCTGTTGTCTTTCTACTCTATTATAGAGGCAGGGTCAGGAAAATAATGTAGACACTTGAGATGCACTTTTTCTTCTGGAAAATTATAGGGCATTGCTTTTTCTGTATGATAAACCAATAGAAAAGAGTAGTACAACTGTGTTACAGTGCTATTGGGATGGGTTGGGGCCAGGATATATTGATGCTTATGAAAATTGCTAACCTGCTGACATCAACACAAGGAACTTTTAAAAGTAAGCTTAAAACAAGTTGGAAAACAAGAAAGGGATTGAGGACAACAGGATAATGTTATAGTCTGGCTCCTTTTGTAGCAGCCTCCCTTATAGGCTTTGGCAAGATCAGTTTAGCATAGCTGTTAGGTGTCCCAGATGGAGGGATGGACTTCCTAGGTTTAAATCTACTTTGCCACTTATAATTTGTGCAACCTTGAAAAAAGTTGTGTTTTATCGTCTTATCTATAAAATAGAGGATAATAATAGTACCTACTTCAAAGGATTCTTGTGGTGATTAAATTCAAAAGTTCATGGAAATTCTCAGAACATTGTCTTATACACAGTAAGTTCTTTTACAAACCTTAATTAGTGTTTGTCCTCCCAGAATATGCGTGCCGCTACTAGGTGACCTTGGAAACTTTTGGACTAATTGATCTCTCTTTCTTGCCCTTTTCCAATGAGGTAAAACCACAATCCTAATTGTGGTACCACTTTTTATTGGTAAACCTTTTAAAAATTTTTCAGAGCACTCCAGACACCGCTAGGAGGATAGTAGGAAATTTCTGAAATCATAATGTAACTTTTTAGAAGGAGGCAACCATGCTTTTTTCTCCCACCTCCCTTGTTTACACTCCACCTGTGTTTATATAGCCTAGTAGCATAAGTGCACAGACTCTGGAGCCAGGTGGCCTAAATTCAGATTCCACCTTTGCTACTTACTCTCTGTGTGACCATGTAACCTCTCTTTTCCTCAATTTTCTCATATGTAAAATAGAGATAAAGACAGTATCTATTATGAGGTTTCCATGAGGATTAGATGAATTAACACATGTAAAGTACTTAGCACAGTACCTAGCACATAAGAAGCTGCTATTATTATTATTATTAGAAAATAGAAAGAAATCATTAGACATTTCTTATACTTTGCTTTGAGCTTTGCTTTACTAACCAATTCTCAGGTGTCCATGCATTCTCAGGCCCTTTATTACAGTGTTTTCCTTTACAGTCTCGGTCAGATCCCTCCCTTGGCCCTGCCAGCCCCTGCCCTCGGGTGCTTTATATCTAATCCCAGCTCTGGGGCCCTTGTGTGGTGCCAGGACTCTGCTCAAAACCACTTATCAGGTAGTCTTCATGGATTTCCAGGCCCAACAGACTACTGTAGATCTTTAACCTCACTCTGTGTGGGACTAGAAGAAAGAGATTCCAAGCTAAGCATTTTACTCAGTCATGGAAGAGTGGAATGGCACCCCTATATCAAGCCAGAAGCTTTTGGTGGATCAGTATTTAATGCTGAAGTTACTGCTCATTTTTCTGCTAAGTTGCTCCTAGTCCTGGTGTCTTTAGCTTACCCTGGGATCGCTTTCTAAGCAACATCAGCTTTTGTAAACAACTGGGCGTAACGAATCATTCAACCAGCATCTCTCAATCACTATTACAATGCTTATTTCTGCAGCTTGGTGCAACACTTGGAGTCTAGGCTTTGGAGACAGACAGACCTTATACAAATCCTGATTCTGCCTGTTGCCAGTTGTGCAAAATGGAACAAGTTCATCTCTCTCACTTTGATCAACTATAAGATGAGAATAATACAAAGGTCTACCTTGAAGAGTTGCTGTAAAAATAAGAGGTAGCATATGTGAGCAGGCTTCCCTTGTGGCTCAGCTGGTAAAGAATCTTCCTGCAATGTGGGAGACCTGAGTTAGATCCCTGGGTTGGGAAGATCCCCTGGAGAAGGGAAAGGCTGCCCACTCCAGTATTCTGGCCTGGAGAATTCCATAGACTGTATAGCCCATGGGGTCACAAAGAGTTGGACATGACCGAGCCTATGTGAGTGCCTAGTAGAGATCTAACCAATGACTTTTGTAATTATTATGAGTCATGATTTTTTTTTGCCTAGACCCAGTTCTCAGTTAAGGTGCTTCCCTTGGAAATAAAAAGGAATGAGAATCGTCATGCAAAGACAAATGAAGTTGGACCCTTAACCTCACACCATATACAGAAATTAACTCAAAATGGATCAAAACCTAAATGTAAGAGCTAAAACTGTAAAAATCTTAGAATAAAGTATAGGTGTAAATCTTCATGACCTTGGATTAGGCAGTGGTTTCTTATATGTGACACCAAAGGGACAAGACACAAAAGAAAAAAGAATAAATTGAACTTTATTGAAAGTGAAAAACTTTCATTTCAAAGAACACCATCAGGAAAGTGAAGAGACAACCCATGGAATGAGAGAATATGTTTGTAAATCATATATGTGATAAGGAACTTGTATACAGAATGCTGGGAAAGATTGAAGGCAGAAGGGGACAAGGGCGACAGAGGATAAGGTGGTTGGATGGCATCACCAATTCAATAGACATGAACTTGGGCAAACTCCAGGAGATGGTGAAGGACAGGGAAGCATGGCACGCTGTAGTCCATGGGGTTGTAAAGAGTCGAATGCAACTTGGTGACTGAACAACAAGGGACTGTGCGGGGAGCGGGAATAGGGAATTAATAGGTATGGGTTTCTTTCAAGATAAAGAAAATGATCTAAAATGGACTGTAGTGATGGACACACAACTCTGAGAATATACTAAAAGCCATTGAATTGTCTGCTTTAACAGTTTGAATTGTGAACTGTATCTCAATAAAACTGTTAAAGATGAAAGTAGAAGGAGAAAAGAACTATCCAGAACTGCCATGGCAGCATTTGCAAAGGGAAGAGGGTTTATCAGAGCTCATAGGAGGTATCTCTGTGTGGGTGTATATTCCCTGGCTGTGTGTATGTGCATGTGCTCATATGTGTGTTTCAGGGTATTCTGGTCCTGGCCTGGCCCTGGGCAAAACTGTCACACAGGCAAAATTTTCCCCCAGCACTTTTCTAATTATCCCTCTGCCTGAACGTGAATAAAGATTTAATTTACTCTCCCTTGAAGTGATCTTTGCATTCCTATTGGGCATCAATTGATTCTGGATGAATGAATTTTTAAGAAAAGAGTCTCAAGACAGCTTCCAGGCAGAAGTTTCAGGCAGTGGGATGGAGAGAGGTGGGCCCCTTCTGGGCTGGAGGTTGCCATAGATCTTACTCCTTGCAGGCAGGGCTATAGGAGGGTGGAGTTGCTCACATAGCCGTATGTGCCATATCCTGGCACTTTGGGACTTTACCTATGGTCAGCTAGTGTGAACTCAACATCGAACTGGGGACCCAGGGGTCCCAATTCCACAGGTAGGCCCATCCCAGGGGAGAATGTGTTCTGTAAAAGGCTTCTCAAGTTGGCCTGTGCCTCAGGCTGCTCTGACTGCCATCGCTGCTCCTTTGCAAGGGAGCTTCTTCGAGCAATTGGCCTAATCAAGTTTCTGCCCCCCTTTTAAGGCTTTGAAGAAGTGAAATGTTAGTTGTTCAGTCATGTCTGACTCTTTGTCACCCTATGGACAGTAGCCCTCTGTCCATGGGATTCTCCAGGTAAGACTACTGGAGTGGGTTGCCATGCCCTCCTCCGGGGGATCTTCCCAACCCAGGGATCAAACCCATGTCTCCTATGTCTCCTACACTGGCAGATGGATTCTTTACCACTAGCGCCACCTGGGAAGGCTTTCAGTTCAGTCCCTCAGTTGTGTCTGACTCTCTGCAACCCCATGGACTACAGCACACCAGGCTTCCCTGCCCTTCACCAACTCCTGGAGCTTGCTCAAACTCATGTCCATTGAGTCAGTGATGCCATCCAACCATCTCATCCTCTGTCGTCCCCTTTTTCTCCTGCCTACAATCCTTCCCAGCATCAGGGTCTTTTCCAATGAGTCAGCCCTTCACATCAGGTGGTCAAAGTATTGGAGTTTCAGCTTCAACATCAGTCCTTCCAATGAATATTCAGGGTTGATTACCTTTAGGGTTGACTGGTTGGATCTCCTTGGAGTCCAAGGGACTCTCCAGAGTCTTCTCCAACACCACAGTTCAAAAGCATCAATTCTTCAGCACTCAGCCTTCTTCACAGTCCAACTCTCACATCCATATATGACTACTGGAAAAACCATAGCTTTGACTATATGGACCTTAGTCAGCAAAGTAATGTCTCTGTGTTTTCATGTCTCTGGGAAGGCTTTGGTCTGCCTCACATGAGGAATATGCACAACATGCAGGGAATGGGGCTAAAGCTGGACTATATGGCAGCTGCAATGCTGTGTGGGCCATTCTTTAAGGCGGTGGGCACGGTTGTTGCTCCAGACTTTCCATCTTATTCCTGGTTGAGTTTTTGTAATCAAAGTGGAACATGCCCATGTAAAAAAATAACAGAGCCCTGCCAGAATCCCACCAAAGTCCCCTTTCTGGAAGGGCAGCCAACTTTAGTTCTTTTCTTCCTGTATCTACCCTCATTTCTCTAAATAAACACTTCTTTTATTCCTACATTTACCAATTTGGGGATATTATCTGTTGACTTCCTGCTAAGCTAGCTGAGAATTTATCACCATTATATGGTTATATCACCATTTTTCATCCCTTTATTGGTTAATCTAGTAATTTATGCAATATACTAACACATTTTATGTTTTTTGTCCCATTAATTATCATCTGCATCTTTTGAATATCCACTTGGTAAGATGAAATATTGGCTCCTTTTCCCTCCTCCTCAGCTCTCTTCCCCACTGACCCCTCTCACCAGGTAGTATTTTGGTACAACACCTGGTCCCTATTTTTTTCTTTTAAATTAATTTCTGTATTTTAATTGGAAGCTAATTATTTTACAATATTGTGGTGGTTTTTGCCATGCATTGACATGACCTTGTCTTCAAAAGCTGAAGATATGAAAGATGAAATTAATTTGTACTGAGCATTTACTATGTGCCAGGAACTATGGGTGCATCATCACATTTAATCCTCATAGTAACTCTGAAAGGGGAAATATAATTATAGTTTTATGCATGAAAAAAACTGACCAGACCATGCATCTGGAAGGAGGCCAAGCTGAGATTTAAACCGAAGTTGGACTCCAAAACCCCTACTCTTTTTCCAGAGCTCCATGTATTCTTCAGCTTCAGTTTCATTTGCAGCTTTTCCAGTTTCCTTTGTGTGGCCAAAACTTGGACTGGAAGTCTTCATCTATTTTTGGAACCCCACAGTGATTCTGGCTTGTTCACTGATGCTGCACCCTCTTCCAGAGGGAAAAGGAAAGGGCACCTTGAAAGGGAGCAGAAGGCAAATGACTATCCCTGTAGTGGGTTTGGGGCAAGTGGGTCATATGGTTCAGTCACATGCCTGGCAGGCCTCACTCGACCTGGTATCCCATGCCTTTGGAAGCTAGCGCAGTAGTCCCAGGTAGCCCCTGAGGTCACACAGAGAATTATTTTACAACATCACCAGGGCTCTTCCAGCCAGCAGGCTGCCTTTGATACAAGAAGAAAATACAGAATTTTGAAAGTTGTGGCTGACTCAGATCACTGCTGTGGCGTTGCGGTCATAGACACATGTGGGAAACTCCCAAATTGACTTTCCCACAGAGCTGTTTTGGAGTGGGGGACAGAAAAAGGTGGGGGTGGAGAATGTATTTTAGTTATTTATTTGATTAGTATTTGTTTAATCATTGGACCATTTCAACCAGAGGCACTGAGTGGGATTTCTCCAAGGGTCACTTCCGGGCATATGGAAGAGTCAAGAGGTCAAGAGGCCCTGGCTCAATTTTCCATACTGGGAAAGAGAGGCTATAATAACATAAAACAGACAACCCCAGATTGCTCCTATTGGTCTTGAGGCTGCTGTCATAAAGAAACATTTGGACATCCGTACCCACCCACTTTCCCCCAACCCAGGTCCCCCGGGATTTCTTCCTCTCTGTTGGCATTCCAGCCACTCACCCCATTTTGGAGTCATCTTGATTCTTCCCTCGTCCTGCTTTTTGCCAACCCATTTCCTTCACCCTAGCCGCCCCCACCGCCGCCGCCCGTCTCCCGTCACATACATACACAGAGGAAGCCCCATTCTGTTGATTTGCAGTGTCTTACACATTCATTCTTTCTCCTCTCTTCTTAGTTGCCCTCTACCTTAGGCCTAGACTGTTGGTTTCTTCAGCCATTTTCTGTGCTTCCAATTACACTTCCCACCCACTGGCCAGGCCCAGTCCATCTTGTTACCACTAATGGGTGGATCTTCCTACAGGAAGTTTTCTGAGACCTGTTCTGACTTTCCCAAGGCTTCTCTGCTGCATCCAGCATAAAATCCAAATGCCTCAGCTTGACATATAAGGCCCCGTGCTCTCTGCCGTCAGCCTTAATTTCCAAGCTTAGTTCTTGACACTTCCCTACTGGACTGAGACTGTCTTGAAGATAAAGAACATGTCTGGTTCAATTCTTAGACCCTGTCAGCACAGCAGGATGCCTAGGGCCTCATGGGGATAAGGACTTGTTTGCTGAAGAAATGAAGTAACAAATGAGGTGAAGACTCATTTTGTTAAATAGCTGTTTAGGGCTTCGGTCACTGACTAGTTGGGTGACCTTGAATAAGTCCTTTCCTCTCTCTGGGCTTCCAGTCCCTAGCAGCACTCCCAAACTTGTGGCTCTTTGGCCCTAAGGGCCTGCAGAACTGCTTTGCTGGTTTGCACATTAAAATTATTTTAATTGCCTTTTTGTAAGGCAAGTGGGCTCCAGTTCCCCACCCCTCCCCCATTTTCTTACACCCCGCCCCCATCCTTTTTCATTTTCATTAGCTGCTTGGAGTCTAAAGGCATTTACATTTGTGACCCTTGAATGAGGTGGTGTTTATGCACCTTTCAACTCTGGCAAGGCCAAGATTCTCTGTTTGACCTGCTTTGAAATGAAAATCGCAAGTGCTTTGCTTAAGTGGTTTCCAATGTCATCCCACAGGCAGCAGTCAGGCCTGACTGGCTCCGCCTTCCCAAAACAGGCCACCAAAGAACAATGGTGTGTGCCCTTAGTATTCTGATTTTGACAGTCAGTTGCAGGGGGAGATGTTATTCCATTGANGAACTGGACACAACTGAGTGGTGGGAAGGGGTGGGAAGGGGTGGGAACCCCTTCTTGGGGAAGTATAAGATTGCACAGCCATTGAAGGGCTGGAGAGGCCGCTGGCTGGGGATTGGCTGCAGCCAGGACCAAAGACCGTGCACACAGGGGGATGTGATGTGGCAGGTGGTATGACTGTGGCTGTATGGTGTGTTACATACATGTTTCTGACATGACTGGGAAACCTAGCTGTAGCTGTTGTGTGTGGATTTGTAGCTTGCAGGTTGAAACCAGCAAACATAGGGAAGGCCGGAGAGCCCCGGTGTCAGCTAGATAGGCGTAGAGCCAAATGTTCTCACCCTAATTTTCACACAGTCCCCGGGCCCTGTATCTGACAGCACAGTTGTGGCATTGTTGGCACACCGAGCTACCCCAGGTGCCCTAGAAAGCCAGCTCTCTCTGCCTAGAAGGTAAAGAGGATAAGGCGGGGCTCTTGGTTACAGAACCATATCCATGCCTCGTCTTCAGCCAGGGACCTTGTCATCATCACACAGCGAGGCTTCTTGCTGAAATGCAATCTCCTTCTGAGATGGGAGCCACTGAGGGGACTCTGTGGTTGTTGTTCTCTACCTTTTGAATACTAGGGGGTCAGGGCAGCCAAGCCCTGGCCTGGGCTCTGCAGTGGCTTCCTGTACAATGCCCAAGCCCTGCATCCTCTCCTACCATTATGACAAGAGTTCTCACACACTTAGGGGGATTTGAGGTGGAGACAATGGTCCTGTAGTTGGTGAGCATTTGAGTCTTCACCCCCATGGCTGCTAACTGACCGGCCAAGCCTGGCATGGTCATGTGGCTTCCATGTTATGGGGGGTTAGTCTGAATGAGCCAAATTTGTCCTCTCCTTAGTGGTAGGAATTTTTGCCAGTGAGCAGGCACTGGGGATCCCTGAGCAGGGAAGGCAGACTCGTCTGCATGCAGAGCCACACTCCCCATACCACCCTTGGCAGGTAGCAGAGCTGAGAGTTGTGGTGTGACCAAGCATAATGCATGTCTCCTCATATGGTCAAATAAAAAGGGCAGACTAAAAGTATCTTCAAGCCATATTAGGCCTTCTGGCTGCCAGCTTGTGACCAATGTGAAAAGTAAAATTTAGTTGTGCATCACTAATACTTTTGGCCTGGCAAAATCTTTCCTTATCTTCTAAACCTGGCTTAACTAGCATGTCTGTGACACTTTCTCTGACTTCCCTCCTTTGGCCAAATGAATTCTTCTCTCTCTGATCCCTTAGAATCTCTATTGTAGCATATCAAACCATTAATTCATTAACTCATTCATTCAAGGGCTATCCTGGGGTAACAGAGATGAATAAATAAATAATCCCTGCCATTGAGGAGCAAGTAGTCCAGTTAAGAGACAGACGGGAGAGCAAACAGCAGCTGTCAAATGTGTAAAGGCTCAGAGCTCTGTGAATGAGGTTCCCTCTATGTGTGTAAAATCTGAGAAAGGCAGGCTTCAGGAGAGAGGAGGTAGCTTGGCCAGTTCCTGGTGGGAAAATCAAGTAAAGCAAGCTGAGGTGGGGGCAGGCCTTTCTTAGCCCAGGGTAGTCCCTGAGCAGACCCTTGGCTTTATGGCTCTGAAAGGCTGGCTCAGGCCCTGGTAAGTAGTTCTGTGACAGGTATGTAAGGAGTTAGGGGGGACTGGGAGTGGCAAGAATAAGGTGGATCATTTAGGGCCTCCTGGGCTGTGCTGCAGATCTTCGCCTTTACTCCAGAGGTGGCCAGGTAAGGGCTTGGAGCAGGGGCGTGACCGATCTGACTTTGGCTTTGGAAGGCCCCCACTGGAGCCTGATGGGGTAGGAGTGGGGAAAGAGATTGAAGACAGGGAGGCCAGCCGGGGAGCTGCATCCCCAGTGCCTGGGCTTGCTCGCTTCATGCTTGCTGAACTAGAGAGTGCACAAGTGAGGGAAGGAGGGAGGATGCGCAGCTCCTGGGCTGGCTTTCACAGGCATCCATGTGGGTGTCTTACAGGCATCTGAAACTTACCATGTTCAAAGCCAAACTCCAGACTGTTCCCCACAAACCTGCTGCTCCTACAGTTTTGCCCATCTCAACTATGGCATCCCCAACTTTCCAATTGCTCAGGATGCAAACCCCAAAGTTGTTATTGACTTCTCTCTCTCTCCATTCCCATCTCTGCTCTTTTAGCTTATCATGTTACTTCCACCTTCATAGTATCCAGAATTGAATCACTTGTTACCACTGTGTGCCACCATCATCTGTCACCTAGATATTAGCACAGCCTCCTACTAGGTCTCCCTGGTAGAGAAAGTTATTGGATCCTCTACATCAACTCTTGACACAGAAGTCAGCGTGATCCTGATGAAACATGTCAGGTCATGTCTCGCCTTGGCTCAAAACTCTCTAATGGGTCTCTACTTCAGACTAAAAGCCGAAGTCCTTATAATGACCCACAAGGCCCTGTGTGATCTGTCCCTCCATGAACTGTCTTATCTCATGTCTTACCACCATCCCCCCCCCACCCCTTACTCACTCTGCTCTAGCCACACTGGCCTCCTTACTATTCCCCCACAGCTTCAAGATCTTGGCATTTGCTGCTCTCTCTGCCTGGAATTCTTTTCCTCCAGATATCTGTGGGGTGTACACCCTCACTTCATTCAGATCTCTGTTCACATGTCACCTTCTCAATAAATTATTTGATCATCCTCTTATAAAAAAGAATCCTCAACTCTGCTGGCCCCCTGAATCCCTTTATTGTTTAATTTTCCCCCAAATCAGACATCACCTTCTAATTTAGGTGCCTGTCACATAGCAGGCAGTCAAATGAGGACTTACTGAATAAACAAGTAACCTGAGGGGATCAGTGAGGTTGCCCTGGGCCATCTTTGGACCATGTGACCTGGGGTTCACAGGAGCAGGTTGTGTAGGGGAAGCAGAGAACACACTGGTCCATAGAGGTTCACAGGTCTCGCCAAGGTGACCTTGGGCAAGACCCTTCTGCTCCATGATCCTTAGTTTGCTCTCTGATAAAGTGAGGGATCTGGTATGATGATCTCTAAAGGAGTAAAGCCATGGCCTGGTCAGCTGGGTTTGCGACTCAGGCCCCTTGAACACAAGGGTAGAGGTCCTCACCCCAGCCATTCTCTTTTGCTTTCTTGATCTCTTCCAATGTGCCCTCTTATTTTCAACATCTATAAAGAAACCATGGTAAAGCTGGTCATATAATGATAGGGGAGAGGTGACTGCGCATCAGCCACATTCAGTCAAGACAGCAGTGGCCCGTGAAGGGTACCTGGCTGTGACCTAAAGGTCTGGTGTAGGAGAGAAGTCTGGCAGAGACCAGTCGTTGGGAGGATGTCCTACTCCACTTTCCAGAGCAAAAGCTTCTATCACACCTACCACTCAGGTGGGCCCATCACTGGAGCAATGGCATCTCCTCTCCTAGACTAAACTAAATTCTTCCACCTAGTCTAGTTGGGGCCTGGTATTTTGCAAACATTTCTTAAAATTCACCAGAGGGATGGTACGGGGAGGGAGGTGGGAGGGGGGTTCAGGATGGGGAACACATGTACACCTGTGGTGGATTCATGTTGAAGTATGGCAAAACCAATACAATATTGTAAAGTAATTAGCCTCCAATTAAAATAAATAAATTAAAAAATTTAATCCTTGCAATAACAATATGAAGCAGGCATTCTTTGACCCATCTTTCAGAAGAGTACACTGAGTCTTGGAGGGATTAAGGAATTTGCCCAAGCTCCCAAGGAACCTCCCATCTTTCTACAGGAATCACTTGGAAATCTGCTGACCAAGGTCTAGGAGGCTCATCTGTGTAGCTATAGCTGTGGGAGAAGCAGGAGCGAGGATGCTTCATTCTTCCTTCTGCTCCTCCTAGGACACAGGTGGAGCCCAAGGAGTGGAAAGCAGGCCAGCCCAGATGGAAGTCATCACTCTCCCGCTGGCTTCCTGAAGGCTGGGGAGAAGGGAGTCATCATCCTTGCCTAGCCCTGCCAGGAATCTGGGTGTCCTGAGAGTATGAGGCCAGTGAGCCGTGGGGTCGATGTGTGTGGGGTACTCCATGTGATAAACTATTTTCCTTTCTCATTCCAAAGATCAGAGAGCACTTGGTGAGCAGTTCTTTGTTCCAATGGAAACAGAAAACCAGAAAAGCCCAGTAGGGGTTAGCCAAACTTTCCTTTGTCCTCTTGGGCTGGGAGGATGAATGGGAGGATCATACAAGGGGTGGGGCAAGGCCCCTATAAGGGCAACAATTCTGTAGAAGGGGATCCAGGACAGAACTCTAGCCAAAAAAAAGATCGATAAAGAGCTAAGTACACACTAGTGAGGAGGCCTTACAGGCTCCTTCATGCAGTCTCACTCCATGTGCTTTGGCTAAGTCAGACAGCCCCCGGCAAGAGGCCGGGACTCCAGAGACACAGCTAGTGCTTTCCTGGCCTAAGGAGTACCAAAGGCACCTCCATGACCACTCTTCTGCATGAATCCTCTGAGCTCCCTGGCCGGGTCTGTTTCCTGCCCCTTCCCCACACCGTGCTCCCACCAAGAATAATAAGGACTCAAATTTGTCAAGGTCATTCAAAGTTTGCCAAGCACTTCCCCATATAATAGCTCCTTAGGAGGCAGGGGAGCCTACTGGTTAAGAACACAGGCTCTGGGCCCAGACTGCCTGGCTCTGCTGTGTGATCTAGCCTTGTACCTAGGTTTTCTCATCTGCAAAATGGAAATGATCACAAGGTCTACACCTTAAGGTTGTTTTCAGATTAAATGAGCTAATGTTTAAGCTCCCTTAAAGCAAAGATCGTTTTGTGTTTTATTCACTACTCTATCCCTAATGCCTAAACAGTGTGTGGTACCTGGTAGAGACATGGCAAATATTTATTGAATATATATGAAGTGCTTGGAATGGGAACTGGCACTTAGTAAGCACAGCAAATATTAGTTGTGGTTATCTTTCACACTCTCGCAACAATTACAAGAGAAGCACTCAGTTTTGTGCATGTCAGTTTCCTTCCTCTATAAAGTTCAAATTCAGAGTCAAGGCACTGTTGACTGGGAAAAAAAGAAAGGCACAACCTAGAAGTTGAGAGTTATGTTTTGTTCAGCAGACATTCTGAGAACTTCAAGCCCAGACACAGCATCTCAGATGACACTGAGAAACTGTTCCTAAGAGGCAAGTAGGGGAGCCAGGACATATAGGAGTTTTTGCAACAAAAGACCAGGTAGTTGGAACATCAAAAATTACTGTTAATAAAAGAAAACCAGATATCTCAAGTTAAGGAATTTGGTGCTTTTCTATGTATGGGAAGATGCAAGAGTCTGGACTCACTGAAATCGTACCTTTGATATGCTCCTCAACTATCTGGGGCCAGTATCCTGTGCTTTTTCATCTTGAGTCTCCTCAGGGTGCACTGTCAGGGGCGGGTGCAGCAGTTGACTGCTACATGGCAGGCATTCTGTTTCTATCCTGAGTTCCTTAGGGCTGTGTTATAGCTGTCGAGGGCAGCTGTAATGTGGTGGCAAGATGGCTGCAACATCTTTTGTTTACTGATATGACAGGCAACGTTTTATTTCATAGCACCAAAGACAGGCAACAGATTTAAAACTGACAGAGAGAGTTTGGGCCACAGAGGATTAGGAATGCAGCCCTCAAATCTGAATAATAGCATCCAGCCACACATTCATTTGTTCACTTGTCCATTCCGCAGATATTTCTTGAATACCCCCATGGTCCAGGCCCTGAGCTGTGAGCTGGGGATATACTGATGACAAGACAGACAAGGATTCTGTGTTTGAGGAGCTGAGATTCTGGTGGCAGGATACAGGCAAAAGAAAGAAAAGACAAATAATTTCAGAGAGTAATAAATGCTATGAAGAAAATAAAGCAGTATAATGATGTAGAGAGTGGCTGAGGTATATCTATAAGGGGGTTGAGAAAGGGACATAGGATCTTTCCTGGGAATTCTTGGCCTCAGGTCAAAGGCCCTAGCCTTGTGTTGGTCAGCACTACCTCATCCTGAGAGTATTTATATGCCATCTGCCCAAGGCAGGAGTCAGCTGCTGAGTGTAGCTCTCAGGGGTCTGTATATGTGGTTTTAGGTGTGAGGGGCTGGAAAAAGGGTGCTGTGACTTAGCAGCAGCAGCAGCAGAACATATGGTACCTGCATAAAAAGGTTCTAACATTAGTAATCCTCTGGCAAAAGCTGTCAGCTGCCTAGGGAAATGGCGGTAGAAGCCTGAGAGCGTCCTCTGAGGTCCTTCTTGCACTCCCAGGGAGGAGGTGTCTGGCCAGTGCCCTCACACTTGTGCTCCTTTGTGGTGCCCTGTCATGTGTGCACACACCACCTCAACTTCAAGACAGCCCAGGCACTGTCTCCACCATTACAACCCTTGTCACACTTGAGTGTCCTTATTCATTACATGTTTAGGCATCTCCAGAGCCTGGTACAGAATTGATGCCTAATAAATACTTATAGAATGAAAGAATAGATGTTGACTGCTTTCCTTCTGCTCCCTTAACTGACTGGCTCGTGCTCACTGACGTATCAAGACTCAGCTCACACGATCATCTTATTTCCTTGCATATCACCCGCAGAGCTCTTGCTCATCCTTTAATTCTTCTGTGAAGTTTTCCTTGACCTCCCCAGGCAGAGTTGGCCCCTCCCACACCTGAGCACTCCAGCACATTCTGTTTCACCCACATCATAGCCCTGATTGTTCTAGGGGTACTATTTGCTACAGCTCAGTCATGTCCCCTAACCTGAACTTTTCTCAGTGTCAAGGAGCGTGTGTTTCCGCTATCTCCACATCCCCAGCAGCAGCCCCTAGAGGGCGCTCAATAAATATTAGTGAAATTGATGGAAAAAACAGATGAATTGACAATTTGGCTTTGCGCTTCCTAGGTAGCGGTATGCTGGAGCTGGCTTGGGCTTCTTGTGGCTCATGAAAGCTGATTGTTCAATATTTAGGAAGTCCATGAAACAATTGTTAAACACAGCCATCGTTAAAAATTAAATTATAAGAGAAAACAAAAATGAACCAAGATTGAGGGACATTCTACCAAATAAATGAGCAACTAAATGCAATATGGGATCCTGGATTGGATCCTAGAATAGAGAAAGGACTTTTGTGGGAACATTGGTTAAATCCAAATAAGCTTTATACTTTAGTCAATAATATTGTAGCAAGGTTAATTTTTCAGTTTTGATACATGTTTTATAATTATATAAGATGTCAACATAAGGGAAAATTGTGTGAAGGATATAGGGGAGTTCTCTGTTACTGCTTTTGCACCTCTTCTGTGAGTCTAAAATTATCTCAAAATAAAAAATTAACTGTTGAACAAAAAATTAAATTATATAAACCTTCAGTTAAATAAATTATGTTAAAAATAATAAATACTTAAAATTCACCAGCTCTTAATTATTTTACTATGATCTGTGCTCTTGAGCTGATTCACATCTACTGCATCTGAATGGTGTACTACCGAACATCCTTTCCCACTCTGAGTTTGGTGATGTCACATAGGTTGCTTGAAATAGGCCACAATGGGAGTATTTATAACATGAAAATCTGAGAATGCTACAAATGAGGGTTTAGATTCTTGTTTTGTTCACTGTACTCTAGCCTTGAGAAAGTGATGGAAAAAATGTACATTAAACTTAAAAGAGTGTTATGTTTATAGCCCTAACATCCTCATCTCATCCTCAGAAATGATGTCTATCTTCATGAATAACACCATAAAAATGGAAGAAATATGCTTCCAATACATGGAAATTATTATCTGATTCCGAAAGGAGTTGTTTGAATCACTGATTAATCTGTCAAGTTCTAACACTTCTTCATGGTTTAACTTTCTTCTTACTCATTAACATAAAGGAAAATATCAGCCACCATTCAAGTAGAAATTACACTCTTCTTTTGCAGCTGTAAGTTGGCTATGGATATAAGAGTTCAGCAAAATTAAATGGTAATCCACTCCAGTACTATTGCCTGGAAAATTCCATAGACAGAGGAGCCTGGTAGGCTACAGCCCATGGGGTCGCAAAGAGTCGGACACGACTGAGCGACTTTACCTATAAAAAATTTAACTGGTTATATGGAATTTGCAATAGAGTGTTATTTCATTGTTATTCATAAATTGTGCATTTCACTTCTTACATAAGAAGTAAATTTACATATATATGTATATACACGTGCATTTTTTTTACAAGCCAGTGCTTAAACATTTACCAGAACACCA
>SJYQ01104588.1:5834-32502 GCA_006410935.1 Redunca redunca
TGAACTCCGGGAGTTGGTGATGGACAGGGAGGCCTGGCGTGCTGCAATGCATGGGGTCACAAAGAGCTGGACATGACTGAGCAACTGAACTGAACTGAACTGAATATTACTAAAAATATAGGCTATTTTTATACATTGGTAATATTTTTGTGTTACCTGTATTACTTTAAATCCAAATTACTTTACTTAAATATATATCATCTTGCTGAATATTGCAAAGCAGTTTTTTATTCCTTACCTTCAGCACCAGGTCTATTTAACTTGATGTATGGAAATGAAATATGTATATTCAAAAGATAATTTAAAAATTAACAAAATTACTACACAAAAGTATAGTTCATAAATATCTTCAACTCAGATTAGATTATGAAACTATTCAGTGCCAAATATCAGTAAAAATGAGTATATTCATTGCAATTTCTTTTTATATTGAGTAGATCTATCCAACACTTTAAGAATGTTTATGCTCCAGGCACTGTTCCTAGTGTTTTCATGTTTTAAATACTTTAGTCCTCACAACAACTCTAGGAGTTAGGACTGTTATTATCTCCATTCCACATTTGGGAAAATTATGGCATAGGAATTAAATCAGCAAGTTGAGCAGGTGGGAGTTGAGACCAAATAGTTTTATTCTAGATTTGGTGTTTTCAACAACTGCACAGCAGTAAAGAATCCACGTACAATGCAGGAGACTTGCAGGAGACATGGGTTTGATCCCTGGTAAGGAGGATCGCCTGGAAAAGGAAATGACAACTCATTCCAGTATTTTTGCCTGGGAAATCCCATGAACAGGGGAGACTGGTAGGCTACAATCCATGGGATCACAAAAAGTTGGACATGACTGAGCAGCTAAACAACAACAATAAGAAGTCTTATTCTAGACTTTGTGTTTTCAACAGTTGCACTTGGATATCATGGCATGTTAATATTTTTAAAATGTTTGTGATATATCTCCAGTTTAAAAAAAAATGAGCTTTCAGATACTCATAATGATGTATTTGTTTAATATAATATTAAGCTATTCAGTATGTCATTTTGCCTTTGGCAAAATATCAAAGTATAATAATATATCCTTGAGGATTAGCTTTATAAATATCCAAAGGAATTGTGGACCTTTCATGTTTAACATCAACTTTATTCCAAGATCTACGTTCTTAGACTTGCCTTTGCCTATCTTCTCACATAACCTGTATCTTGCTCTCTCTACCTTTCTTGATTAACTAATTTACATGGCAGCTGTTGCCTATTGATTCCAGTTTGGTTTAAAATCTTAGAATCTAGCCATATCTTTCCCCAGTGTTTTATGTTTTAATTGATCTATTTTCTGGGCTAACTCATAGAGTTAACAGTTAAAGTGTTATTCTTGGTTAACCTTGACATCCCAATAACCTGAATATTTGACTGTTTTCAGAAATACTGTTCCTAATGATATTCACCATATCTATTCAAATGAGTTGTAACTATATCATTATTTAAATATATAGTAGTGTTGTATAAGTGAATTTCAATTTAATTTAAACTATTAGTTTTGACTAACTCAATTGTTAATCCCTTATCAATGTAAAAAGCATGTAACTTTCTCTTATAGCCTAGATTCTAGTTATAGACCTTTTTAACAATAAACTTTCATCATATTACTCAACCTATTATTTCCATGACTATTATCAAATTAAAAAAATTCTCTTTATTTCTTTATTTCTAACTGGCTCAAAAATATGATAAATAGATTTTAAATTTTGTCAGTTATATTTTGTGTATCTCCCAAGATGATACAAAAGAGATGACTCTACACATGGACATAACCAGATGGCCAATATCAAAACATGACTGATGATAAACTTTGCAGCTGAAGATGAAGAAGCTCTATACAGTCAGCAGTCTGGAGCTGACTGGGCTCAGATCATGAATTCCTTATTACAAAATTCAGAATTAAATTGAACAAAATAAGGAAAACCACTAGGCCATTCAGGTATGACCTAAATAAAATTCTTTGCAACTATACAGTGGAAGTGACAAATAGATTCAATGGATTAGATCTGATAGAGTGCTGAAGAACTATGGATGGAGGTTCCTAACATTGTACAGGAGGCAGTGATCAAAACCATTCCCAAAAATAAATGCAAAAAAGGCAAAATGGTTGTCTGAGGAAGCCTTACAAATAGCTGAGAAAAGAAGAGAAGCTAAAGGCAAAGGAGAAAAGGAAGGATATATCCATCTGAATGCAGAGTTCCAAAGAATAGCAAGGAGATATAAGGAAGTCTTCCCAAATGAACAATGCAAATAAATAGAAGAAAACAATAGAATGGGAGAGATTAGAGATCTCTTCATGGAAATTAAATACTAAGGGGACATTTTATGCAAAAATGGGCACAATAAATTACAGAAATGGTATGGACCTAATAGAAGCAGAAGATATTTTAAAAAGGTGGCAAGAATACATAGAAGAACTACACAAAAAAGACCTTAATACTCCAGATAACCACAATGGTGTGATAACTCACCTAAAGTCAGACATCCTGGAGTGTGAAGTCAACTGTCTTTAGGAAGCATCACTATGAAGAAAGCTAGTGGAGGTGATGAAATTCCAGCTGAGCTGTTACAAAACCTAAAAAATGATGCTGTTAAAGTAGTGCAATCAATATGCCAGTAACTTTGGAAAGCTCAGCAATGGCCACAGGACTAGAAAAAGTCAGTTGTTCCAATCTCAAAGAAGGTCAATATCAAAAAAACACTCAAATTACCTAACAATTGCATTCCTTTCACCTTCTAGCAATGTCATGCTGAAAATCCTCCAAGCTAGTCTTCATCACAATGTGAACTGAGAACTTCCAGATGTACAAGCTGCTTTTAACAAAGGCAGAGGAACCAGAAATCAAGTTGCCAACATCTGTTGGATCATTGAAAAAGCAAGAGAATTCCAGAAAAAAAAATCTGCTTCATTGACTATGCAGCCTTTGACTGTGTGGATCACAACAAACTGGGGAAAATTCTTCAAGATATGGGACTTGCAGACCATCTTAGTTGCCGCCTGAGAAACCTATACACAGGTCAAGAAACAACAGTTAGAACTAGACATGGAACAACAGACAGGTTCAAAATTGGGGAAGAAGTTTGTGAAGGTGTATATTGTCATCCTACTTAACTTAAAGAGAGAGTGCATGTGAAATACCAGGCTGGATGAAACATAAGCTGGAATTAAGATTGTGGGGAGAAATATAAATAATATCAGATATACAGTTGACACACCCTTATGACAAAATGAAGAGGAACTAAAGAGTCTCTTGATGAAACTGAAAGAGAGTGAAAAAGCTGGCTTAAAATTCAACATTCAAAAGACAAAGATCATGGCATGCAGTCCCATCACTTCATGGCAAACAGATGGTGAAACAATGGAAAAAAATGAAAGACTTTATTTTCTTGGGCTTCAAAATCACTGTGGACAGTGACTGCCAGTATGAAATTAAAAGACACTTGTTCCTTGGAATAAATACTATTGCAAACCTAGGCAGTGTATTAAAAAGCAGACAGCATATTAAAAAGCAGAGATCTTACTTTGCCAACAAATGTCCATATAGTCAAAGCTTTGGTTTTTCCAGTAGTCATGTATGGATGTCAGAGTTGGACCATAAAGAACCCTGATCCTGGAAAAGATAGAAGGCAAGAGGAGAAGGGGATAACAGAGGATGAGATTATAGGATGGGATCACTGACTCGATGGTCATGGGTTTGTGCATGCTCAGGAAGATGGTATAAGACAGGGAAGCTTGGCAGGCTTCAGTCTGTGGAGTTTTCAAAGAGTTGGACACAACTGAAAGATTGAACAACAACAGCTAGATGATAATTACATGACTTAAGTTCTGTCTTCTGTCATTATAATAAAATTTAATTGACTAATCAATTGAGCTCTCAAAATGAGGGCATCTAGATAGTGGCATATTATCTTTAACCATACTGGTTATTCACATTATTATTATTTTAAGATTTTTGTTTCAATACTTGATAATATAATGGGTCTGTAACACTTAAGGCAAGTGACCTTATATTTAGAGATGAAGGATGTTTCCTCATCTTCTAATCTCAAGGGTTTCTGTAAGGTAGAAGTGGTGGTGGTGGTTTAGTCACTAATTTGTGTCAGACTCTTTGAGATTACATGGGCTATAGCATTCTATGTTCTTCTATGTTTTTCCAAGCATGAATCAGTGAGTAGCTATTTCCTTCTCTAAGGGATCTTCCAGACAGAAGGATCGAACCCATGTCTCCTGTTAGGGAGGCAGATTATATATCACTTAAGTGACCTGGGAAGCCCCTTCCTTAGGTAAATACTATTATTTTTTCTTACATATTTAATAGAATTAACTGATGAAACTACTAAGCTGTCAGTTTTCTCTGTGGAAAGCTTTCAATACAAACTCAACCTACTTAATAAATATAAAACAATTTAATTTTCTTATTTGGGATCTGTCTTAATAACGTATTTTTTCCAGAATATAACCTATTACATTTAAAATTTTCAAATGTATTTCCCAAAATTTATCCAACTGAAGTATCACTTTATTTTCAATTTAAAAAATCTATAGACATGTTTTCTCTACTAATTAATGGCAGTGATGCTAAGTGCCTCCTGTAATTCTTTCCTTTAAATTTTAATCTTCTTAATCAATTATGTTATTTTTTTAATTCTTAAAAAAAAAAGTTGTTTTCCTTCTCCCAGATAAATATTTGCTTGTTCAATATAATGCACTTTTTCCTAAATGTTCTCTTTTCAGTTCAGTTCAGTCACTCAGTCGTGTCCAACTCTTTGCGACCCCATTAATGGCAGCACTCCAGGCCTCCCTGTCCATCAACAACTCCCGGAGTTCACTCAGACTCACATGCATTGAGTCAGTGATGCCATCCAGCCATCTCATCCTCTGTCATCCCCTTCTCCTCCTGTCTGCAATCCCTCACAGCATCAGAGTCTTTTCCAATGAGTCAACTCTTCGCATGAGGTGGCCAAAGTACTGGAGTTTCAGCTTTAGTATCATTCCCTCCAAAGAAATCCCAGGGCTGATCTCCTTCAGAATGGCCTGATTGGATCTCCTTGCAGTCCAAGGGACTCTCAAGAGTCTTCTCCAACACCACAGTCCAAAAGCAGCAATTCTTCGGCACTCAGCCTACTTCACAATCCAACTCTCACATCCCTACATGACCACTGGAAAAACCATAGCCTTGACTAGAAGGACCTTAGTCAGCAAAGTAATGTCTCTGCTTTTGAATATGCTATCTAGGTTGGTCATAACATTTCTTCCAAGGAGTAAGCGTCTTTTAATTTCATGGCTGCAGTCACCATCTGCAGTGACTTAGGAGCCCCCTCAAAATTGTCAGCCACTGTTTCCCCATCTATTTGCCAGAAAGTGATGGAACCAGATGCCATGATCTTTGTTTTCTGAATGTTGAACTTTAAGCCAACTTTTTCACTCCCCACTTCCACTTTCATCAACAGTCTTTTCAGTTCCTCTTCACTTTCTGCCATAAGTGTGGTGTCATCTACATATCTGAGGTTATTGATATTTCTCCTGCAATCTTGATCCCAGCTTGTGCTTCTTCCAGCCCAGTGTTTCTCATGATGTGCTCTGCATATAAGTTAAATAAGTAGGATGACAATATACAGCCTTGACATACTCCTTTACCTATTTGCAACCAGTCTATTGTTCCGTGTCCATTTCTAAGAACAAAGCTAGTGGAGGTGATGGAATTCCAGGTGAGCTATTTCAAATCCTGAAAGATGATGCTGTGAAAGTGCTGCACTCAGTATGCCAGCAAATTTGGAAAACTCAGCAGTGGCCACAGGACTGGAAAAATTCAGTTTTCATTCCAATTCCAAAGAAAGGCAATGGCAAAGAATGCTCAAACTACCACACAATTGTACTCATCTCACATGCTAGTACAGTAATGCTCAAAATTCTCCAAGCCAGGTTTCAGCAATACGTGAACCATGAATTTCCAGATGTTTAAGCTGGTTTTAGAAAAGGCAGAGGAACCAGAGATCAAATTGCCAACATCCGCTGCATCATGGAAAAAACAAGAGTTCCAGAAAAACATCTATTTCTGCTTTATTGACTACGCCAAAGCCTTTGACTGTGTGGATCACAGTTGTTTTCTTTTAACTGCATGCTAGTTAAAGGAGACGCTTTAACTTTAGAATATACTTGAATTTTTGGCATATATTGTTGCTTTAATGTCAAATAAAATCCACTTGTAGTCAGCGAACATTTGTACGGGGACTGTATCCCTTTGAAAACTATTGAAACTTGTGTTTATGCCCTGCTTTTGGTCAATTTAGTTATTTTTCCAATTGAATAATCAGTTAATAACTGTAATGGTATATATCTTAGCTTATATATGTTGACCAAATCACTGGTATCATTTCTGTCTGCTTGTTACACTAGTTCCTAAGAGGGGTGTGTTGAAACTTTATTATGATTGTGAATTTATATTTATATAACTGCATCCAATTTTATTAGTGTGTACGTGACATTTTTATATGATTTTAATCATGGCTTCTCTGTATTCTCTGTCTTGAATATTCATTGGAGGGACTGATGCTGAAATTGAAACTCCAATATTTTGGCCACCTGATGCAAATAACTGACACATTTGAAAAAAAACCCTGATGCTGAGAAAGATTGAGGGCAGGAGGAGAAGGGGACGACAGAGGATGAGATGGTTGGATGGCATAACCGACTCAATGGACATGAGTTTGGGTAAACTCCAGGAGTTGGTAATAGACAGGGAGGCCTGGCGTGCATCAGTCCATGGGGTTGCAGAGTCAGACACGACTGAGCAACTGAAGAGAACTGAACCCTCTCTCATATATTAGAAATATTTTAGGCTGCATGTATATAGGCTTGTTTTCCATCAGCTTAATGATCTTTGTCTATAATTTGAACAGTTTATCCCTCAGTGTTTATTATCTGTGGTTTAAGTAGAACATCTTAGTGTTCATTGTCGTTTTTATATGACCTGTTAAGTGATCCCATATTTCTCCATCTGTTCATGAATTTTGGTTGATTATATTTTATCATTCCATTTTGAATTACTAGAAACTCTCCAAAACTAATCTCTCTATCCTGTTTTATAACCAGCATTACTTTTCTTTTATGGATCTGCTTGTGTGTGTATGAACATGTATATTTTAGAAAGAATATATTGGGTAGTATCTGAATGACCTATAGAGTATCCTAATACATTTCAGAAAATTTAAAATTAAAGTGTTGATTTATTATTTCCTCTGGAGTTCTGGAAAATTGAACCCCCTCCATAAATTTCTAGTACCATCAGATTATTGGTGACTTCAATTAAGAATCCTAGGTGAAGATCCTAATGGCAGTGAAGTTGAAGAATTTCCAGTAAGTATTGACATGCTTTTCCTACCAAAATAAAAGGTTGGGAAACTATAATATCTTACAGCAGTTCTAAAATTCTGTGCATCCAATTTAAACCAGTGTTTTTCCAAGTGCAGTTCTCCAATATAATATCAGATCTTTTTAGAAATTCAAATTATTGGGTTGGCCATAAAGTTTGTTTTGGTTTTTCCATAATCAGTCCTTCCAATGAATATTCAGGGTTGATTTCCTTTAGAAATGATTGGTTTGATCTCCTTGCAGTCCAACGGACTGTCAAGAGTCTTCTCTAACACCACAGTTCAAAAACATCAATTCTTTGGCACTCAACTTTCTTTATGGTACAACTCTTGCATCCTTACATGACTACTGAAAAACGATAGCTTTGATTAGATGAACTTTTGTTGGAGAAGTAGTGTCTCTGCTTTTTAATACACTGTCTAGGTTGGTCATAGCTTTTCATCCAAGGAGCAAGTGTCTTTTAACTTCATGGCTGCAGTCACTATCTGAAGTAATTTTAGAGCCCAAGAAAATAAAGTTTCTCACTATTTCCATTGTTTCCCCAAGAAGTGATGGGACCAGATTACATGATCTCAGTTTTTAGAAATGTTTAGATAAGCCAACTTTTTCACTCTCCTCTTTCACTTTCATCAAGAGGCTCTTTAGTTCCTCTCCTTTTTCTGCCACAAGGGAGGTGTCATCTGCATATCTAAGGTTATTGATATTTCCCCAGCAATCTTAATTCCAGCTTGTGCTTCATCCAGCCTTGCAATTTACATGATGTACTCTGCATAGAAGTTAAATAAGCAAGGTGACAATATACATCCTTGACTTACTCCTTTTTCTATTTGGAACCAGTCTGTTGTTCCATGACCAATTCTAACTGTTGCTTCTTGACCTGCATACAGATTTCTCAGGAAGCAGGTCAGGTGGTCTGGTATTCCCATCTCTTTCAGAATTTTCCACAGTTTGTTTTGATCTACACAATCAAAGGCTTTGATGTAATCAATAAATCATCAGTAGATTTTTTTTTTTTTTTTCTGGAACTCTCTTGCTTTTTCCATGATCCAGCAGATGTTGGCAATTTGATCTCTGGTTCCTCTGTCTTTTCTAAATCCAGCTTGAACATCTGGAAGTTCTTGTATCATGTACTGTTGAAGCCTTGCTCAAGAATTTTGGGCATTATTTTACTAGCATGTGAAATGAGTGCAATTGTGCAATAGTTTGAACATTCTTTGGCATTGGAAAGAAAACTGACCTTTTCCAATCCTGTGGTCACTGCTGAGTTTTCCATATTTGCTGGCATATTGAGTTCAACACTTTCACAGTAGCATCTTTTAGGGTTTGAAATAATTCATCTGGAATCCCATCACCTCCCCTAGCTTTGTTCAAATGCCAGAGAAGAGATTAAGTCAAAGAAGTAGACACCTTTTGCCCATGAAATTGTATTCTTCATAAATTACCCACCTTAGAATAATTCCAGGAGAAAACTAAACTAAGAAGACTGTGTGTCTCAGTCTAAGTCATTAATGAACAAAAATTATTTAGGAGTTGCATAGAGTAGTTGACTAGACCTTGAATGAGGAGGTTACCAGATGACACACCATTCAACAAAGATATTTGAGGTTGCCCAGTCTTTCTTGTAAGCAAGCAATATCTACAAGTTCAGTGTTACTTATCTGCTGAACATGGAGACTTATTTGCAAACTGGGCCCATGGTTTATTTGCATTTATAACCAGTGAATTGAATAGTACTGATATACAGAAAATATGTAGAAATTCAACTGAAAAACATGATAGCCCCAGCATATTTAATAGATACTGTTCCAAGAAACAAAACAAAAACTGGGTGAAAATAGTCATAGTTCCTTCATTCATCAAATATTTAAACTTAATGTGGAACTCATTGATAATGAGCTGTACATTTTAAAAAGATCACACTTCTGAAACGTGGGAAATGGAATATAGACCAATATTTAAATGAAATAGCTAAGGAAGAAATTACATTATTTCTGTTGGAATATCATGATTTGGCTCTCCAAATCTTATGAAAACTGATAAAGATAGTTGGAATCAGGAAATTAAAATTGACAAGATATACAGAATATAATGATAGGTGGGGAATGCTTGTTGCAGTAAGCAAAAATATTATTAAAATTCCTATATTTGTAACCTGGAAACTCAGTGGATGTTTGGTTGTTATCTATTTTGAGGTAGAAAACACAGAAGGGGGAAATTTGGAGTCTCAAGGCTAATAGAAATAATAAGTCATTTTGGATAGTTGATCATATATTTATTGAGTCATCAAGTGGAAATTTTAAATTACTGGTTGATTGTATCAATATGTATTCAGAGTTCAGAAGCCTAGGATCGGTTTTAGAATCTTGGCACCATCAAGAAGTGAATGACTTTGCCTAGAAATAGTAACTCGTTGAAGAGTCTCCAGAGTTGGAGGCCAGATCAAATGATCTGAAAAAAGAAGTGTTAGTACAGATAGGGCAAATTTACACTGAATGTATAGACTAGTATAGAAAAAAGTCAGATTAGAAAACAAGTATTTGAAGACTAAAGATTTGGAGAAATAAACACTAAGTATATACCACTTTAGCTTGAACTGCTTATAAAAGAGATAAAAGAAATAAAACCACAATAGGAGAGATTAATGGTGATTGAGGAGGTTTTTCTGAAATAGAAAAAGAAAGCTCAAATTCCAATTAGGAAAAACAAAACAAAAACTACCACAATGGGGTCATTTAGTGATATAAGAAATGGAAAGGATCACTGGTGATAAATAAATTATTTAAGTATCTGAATCACACAGCTTGAACAATGAGTAAAGTGATGAAATAATAAAAATAAAATCAGAGAATATTACTTGAAAAATAAGGGGGATCAGGACTGCTTTAAAACTTCAAAAGATTTTTACAAAAGTTGAAATAAAATATTCAAAACCTAATGAGAAGGAAAGGAGTTAGGTACGAACACTGAAAATTTGAAATGTAAGGGGAGTAATACTTACAGGAAATTTAAAATACCATAAAAACATTTTACAAAATCTTAGGCAAATAAGTTTTAATATTGCATTGAAAGAAGATGATTTCCTGGGAAATGTAAATTATAAAAATGTTTCTCAGGAGGAATCCAAATCCTCAACTGATCCTAACAGTAGAAGAATTGGGGAGAGTCATCAGAGTACTATTCTCCAGACTCTAGCCCAAAGAGATACATTTAATTATATTCATGTATGAATTATTTCAGCCTTTCAGGGAAAAGACACTTCTGATATCGTATAAATCATACCAAACCATTTTTCTGTCCAGTATAATAAATATGAGCTTTCTCTCTCTATGAGGCAAAGGGTGGACAGATTGTTTGCAATCCTTTATAAGAATGAAATTTCGTAAACTCTGCTTCCCCAGGTGTCATTCAAACTTACTGTGTGAACAGCATCCCTGGGGCCCAGTCTAGGTACCTCCCCTCCCACCACCATGGACTTTAGGCAGTAAGTTGAAAATGAAAACAGAGAGGCCACTCTGTTGCCTTGTAGTAATAATGTCTTTTGTTCCTTATCCAGAACTTGCATGCCTTCTATTTGTTAAAGGCATTTCTGATACCACTGTAGGCTAACTTATTAGCTAGTAAATGGATAAAATCCCAAAACTTCAGAGGACTTCTCACATCTTATATGTGTTTTTCTCCTTGTGGAAACTTTTCTTTGCTTTTTCCATCCCTGGAACCCTGTCCACTTTGATGATTACTTACCCTTGGAACCTCATTCAATCCCTTATCTGTGGACTAAATGCCCACTGTCATGCTCATACAGAATCTTGAATATTTTATATTGGAATTTATAGAAATAGATTGTTAGTTGCATTGCCAATTATAGTTTGATTACTTTCAAGTTGGAAATCATGTCTGTTTAGTTTCAAATTTAACACTTAACACAATGTCTATAATAAGCACTTGGTAAAATTTAAAGAAACAATCTAAGTATCACTGTTTAATTAGTTCTACCTATTATTATCAATGTAGGAATTAATACTTTTGTTTTATTTTCCATAGAGAAAGATGGCTTATTCTCTCTCTCTCTCTCTCTTTTTTTTCCCCCCCTGATTGTTTAGGTTTGTTTTCCCTTTATAAGGAAAGATTATTTTTTTTAAGTATGTATTTGAGATGGAAAGTCTGTCAAGATCTCCTGAAGTTTGAAGATTTGTTTTCTTGTTTTTGTTATATTTTACAATATGTCAAAAAATAATGTAGTATATAAGAAAATCACTAATTAGAGGAATAAGCCAAAATGTTTTAAGTTTTCTAGGAGTTAGTTTAAAATAGTAATTTACAAAGTGAGTTCCTCAAGAATAATGATGATAAAAACATGAAAACTTTATGGNAATAAAATGAAATAAAATATATCAGCACAGATTTCTCTAATGTTAATTGACTCATATGATATTACCAAGATGGTTTTCAGTTTAACATCCCCATAAGGATTTTGTGTGAAAGATCTATATATAGTCACTGAATGATAATGAATGAAGTAATCTTACAGTGCACATCAGGAAGAATACTTTCCTAGAATTCCAAAAGGACACTTTACATTTGCATTGCTTAAATGATTTTAAAATCTTATGTACTCCTACACATTACAGAGAAAGTGCTGGCTACAGGATAAGATTGAAAGCTTTAGCTCTTCTTGACCAAGATTTATCTCTTTTGTGTGCTCTGAGAAGCTTGTTCTCATAGGCTCCAAATTATGGGTCTTGATAGTATTGACATTTTTATCCCTCCTATTTCCTCCCTTGATTGTTAAACAATGGTCCCTGCATCCTATATACCCTTTGGTTTATTTCTATATAGATGTAGGTAATAAAGCCTCTTCCTCATTAAATTTTTAAGGAAAATCAACAGTAAAAATGCAACTGTATATATGAGATGTATAAGAAATATTTTGTCATCATTCTTGAAAGACTATATTCTAAAAGCAATCAGTGTTTAAAATTTGAGTTTTTTTCATGTATTTTAAAGGTTAATATGCTCTTTAATATTTCTTCATATTTGTAGGACATTTGTCCTTCCACTGAAAAATCCACATATCCATAGGATATTGAAGAATATATATATATACTCAACTCCAAATTTTCCTAATGTTCATTATATAATTACCTGGTTGAAGCAAGAATTTCAAAAAGAGGTAACATTTTCAGTGTTCAGGTGAGGCAAGCCTTTGACTCATTTTAGTTTTTATTTTTTTCTTTTACCCTCAAATAGCAATAATTTGTTCAAAAATGCGCTGAGGTGTATTTTAAGACACTCACTTCACACAATATGTATGTAGCTTACCCAATGGAAAAATCATTGTAAACGCATCAACTCTAACAGACTGTTATCAAAATTTTACAGAGCCTAAAATCAACCTGAAAGATAATCTTTTGAAACTCAGAGGAAAATACACACTTTAAAATTTCCTGGTCATTCTCTTTCAGTGGACAGAAAGGTGGAGAATGTATCTTTAAAACTGTATAGTCTCCTGTGAATCATTTCAAAAATGTATTTCCTATTGGAAGTAACGTTTTTCAAAATGAAACAAAGTTTTGAATCGTACGTCTGACAAAATTTTCTGCATTCATGCATGTTCTTACAAGGGTTATCTAATTGCAGATAGTCATTGCTAACATCTCTCCTGATTCTGATATACAGGGATCCACTACCCAGAGAAGTGGGAAGCATTAAAAGTTCATCTATTTTAATTTAATCTATTTTTAAAATAATGGTTAAATGTCATCTCTGTTCCAAGCACTTTAGATACTTTACTTAATAATAATTACATTCAAGCAATTCATTCATTGTTTGTTTGTTTTTTTTTTCAATTCATTCATTGTTATCCTCATTTTAGAACTGAGGAAACTAGGGCTTAGAGAAGATAAATTTTTCAAGTTCACATAGGCAATAAGTGGTGGATAGCATGCTACTGTATACAAAACAAAGGTTGATTTTGAAAGTCTTTGCTAAAGTCTTGACATTCATGGAGCATACACTTCTGGGGATGATAAAGTATCATTGGTTTAGAACAGATACATGGAAAAGTACAAAATACCTACTTTAAGCATTAGTTCTTTTAGGTTATTAAAAAGATATGTGTTAGTATAGTTCTGAGTATTTTTCTTACTATATCTAATGCTTATGCAAATAATTTATCAGTGCAAATTTTTTTCTGATCTTTGTAAACATCTCACAGAAATCATATGGAACACATATCAAGTTCTCTGTAATGCCCTACATTTGGAAATAGAGAAGCAAATAGATGTCCTTGGGTGGGAGAAGCACACTAGAATTAGTTTTCTATATGAATTAATCACATAGACATCTTTGTTCTCATCTTGAAAACTTGTGGGCTATTTTCTACAAAAAGAAATTAATAACATATAGGTAGAGGCAGCATGATAGTCTGAGGAAAGCATACCTTCAGGATCAGACAACCTAACCTGTTAGAGCTTTCAGCTTTTAATAGGAGCTTCACTAGGACAAAGTAGATATTTAGTTATAGGAAGTTACTTGTGTTTGTGTGTACAGGTGTATATGTATGCCATAGTCAGTGTTTACATAAAGAATTTGAAAGACATTGAAACAAAGCCACTTCATATTTTTTCATCAAATGTTTTGGGATAAAAGGGAGAAAATATTAATATAAAAAAGAGTGAAAATTTTATCTCATTTGTTATCAGAAACTTACTGTGGCAGTAGATGGACCAGAAAAATAATTAAGACAAAAATTCAAGAATGTCTCATTGAATCATGAAACAAATACATACTAAGTGTTTGCTATGCTATTCACTGGGAACACAATTATACGAATGAGTGAGTCTCACCTTCAAAGAGCTTGTAACTTCAGTTATTCAGTGAGAAAGATGGCATGTGAAATGAACTTTGAAACTTCAAGAGGATTTTCTTAAACAGCAAAATTGAGGAAGGTCATTCTGTACAAGTAAAATGAATAAACAAAAGTATAATATATGGCAAGTGGTTATGTGTTTTGTAACACATCATAGAAGACTCTTCCTTCTCTTTTGCTCTAAGGTAACTTTTATGTATTCCTTGTAAATAGAACAATTAGAAATTTTGCACATTGTGTCCATCCAGATGATCATGTGTAGGTAGCTATTTTTTACCATATGTTGGTCCATATCAATTATACTAAAGGTAACTATCAGATGGCTATGGACATCTGACAAACTTCCATAAACTTGTCACCACCCTGTTTGAACCAAAAATATACTAGAATCCATTAAACATTTAAGAAGTAAAGGAATGGATGAATGTAGTTTAAAGGAGTTAGCCCCATATCAGTACAGTAAAAATAAATAGCTGGCAGGGGTAGAAAAGATGAACTCCCCAGGTTGGTAGGTGTCCAATATGCTACTGGAGATCAGTGGAGAAATGATTCCAGAAAGAATGAAGAGACGGAGCCAAAGCAAAAATAGCACCCAGTTGTGGATGTGACTGGTGATGGAAGCAAGGTTTGATGCTGTAAAGAGCAATATTGCATAGGAACCTGGAATGTTATGTTCATTAATCAAGGCAAACTGCTGCTGCTGCTACTGCTGCTGCTGCTAAGTCGCTTCAGTCGTGTCTGACTCTGTGGGACCCCAGAGACGGCAGCCCACTAGGTTCCCCCGTCCCTGGGATTCTCCAGGCAAGAACACTAGAGTGGGTTGCCATTTCCTTCTCCAATGCATGAAAGTGAAAGTGAAGTCGCTCAGTCGTGTCCGACCCTCAGTGACCCGATGGACTGTAGCCTTCCAGGCTCCTCCGTCTATGGGATTTTCCAGGCAAGAGTACTGGAGTGTGGTGCCATTGCCTTCTCCTGCAAGTGGTCAAAAAGGAGATGGCAAGAGTGAAGGTCGACAGTTTCAGTTCAGTTCAGTTCAGTCGCTCAGTCGTGTCTGATTCTTTGCGACCCCATGAATTGCAGCACGCCAGGCCTCCCTGTCCATCACCAACTCCCGGAGTGAACTCAAACTCACATCCATAGAGTCAGTGATGCCATCCAGCCATCTCATCCTCTGTCGTCCCCTTCTCCTCCTGCCCCCAATCCCTCACAGCATCAGTCTTTTCCAATGAGTCAACTCTTTGCATCAGGTGGCCAAAGTACTGGAGTTTCAGCTTTAGCATCATTCCTTCCAAAGAAATCCCAGGGCTTATCTCCTTCAGAATGGACTGGTTGGATCTCCTTGCAGTCCAAGGGACTCTCAAGAATCTTCTCCAACACCACAGTTCAAAAACATCAATTCTTCAGTGCTCAGCTTTCTTCCCAGTCCAATTCTCACATCCATACCTGACTACTGGAAAAACCATAGCCTTAACTAGACGTTGACAGTTTAGGAATCAGCAAAGTAAAATGGACTGGAATGGATGAATTTAAATCAGATGACCATTATATCTACCACTGTGGGAAAGAATCCCTTAGAAACATGGAGTAGCCACCATAGTAAACAAATGAGTCTGAATTGCAGTATTTGGATGCAATCTCAAAATGATAGAATGGTCTCTGTTCGTTTCCAAGGCAAACCAATATTACAGTAATCCAACTCTATGTTGCAACCAGTAATGCTGAAGAACCTGAAGTTGAATGGTTCAATGAAGAACTACAAGGCCTTGTAGAACTAACACCCAAAAAAGTCTTTTTTTTTATAGGGGACTGGAATGCAAAAGTAGGAACTCAAGAAACACCTGGAGTAACAGGCAAATTTGTCATTGGAATATAGAATGAAGCAGGGCAAAAGCTAATAGAGTTTTGCCAAGAGAACACACTGGTCATAACAAACACCCTCTTCCAACAACACAAGAAAGGACTACACATGGACATCACCAGATGGTCAACACTGATTTCAGATTGATTATGTTCTTTGCAGCCAAAAGTGGAGAAGCTCTACAGAGTCAGCAAAAACAAGACCAGGAGCTGATTGTGGCTCAGATCATGAACTCCTTATTGCCAAATTCAGACTTAAATTGAGCAAAGTAGGGAACACCACTAGACCATTTAGGTATGACTTAAATCAAATCCCTCACGATTATACAGTGGAAGTGAGAAACATATTTAAGGGACTAGATATGATAGACAGAGTGCCTGATGAACTATGGACAGAGGTTTGTGACATTGTACAGGAGACAGGTATCAAGATCATCCTCAAGAAAAAGAAATACAAAACAGCAAAATGGCTGTCTGAAGAGACCTTACAGATAGCTGGGTAAAGAAGAGAAGCAAAAAGCAAAGGAGAAAAGGAAAGATATAACCATTTGAATGCAGATTTCCAATGTTTAGCAAGGAGAGATAAGAAAGCCTTCCTCAGTGATTAGTGCAAAGAAAGAAAGGTAAACAGTGGAATGGGAAAGACTAGAGATCTCTCCAAGAAAATTAGAGACACCAAGGGAATATTTCATGAAAAGATGGGCTTGATAAAGGACAGAAATGGTATGGACCTACAGAAGCAGAAGATATTAAGAAAAGATGTCAAGAATACACAGAAAAACTATACAAAAAATATCTTCATGACCCAGATAATGATGATGGTGTGATCACTCACCTAGAGCCAGACATCCCAGAGTGTGAAGTCAAGTGGCCTTAGGAAGGGTCACCATGAACAAAGCTAGTGGAGGAGATGGAATTCCAGGTGAACTATGTCAAATTCTAAAAGATGATGCTGGGAAAGTGCTACACTCAGTATTCCAGCAGAATTGGAAAATGCAGCACTGGCCACAGAACTGGAAAAGTTTAACTTTCATTCCAATCCCAAAGAAAGTCAATTCCAAAGAATGCTCAAACTACCACCCAATTGCACTCATCTCACATGATAGTAAAGTAATGCTCAAAATACTCTAAGCCAGGCTTCAACAGTTAGTGAACTGTGAACTTCTTTTAGAACAGGCAGAATAACAAGAGATCAATTTGCAAACATCTGTTGGATCATCAAAAAAGCAAGAGAATTCCAGAAGAGCATCTATTTCTGATTTATTGACTATGCCAAAGCCTTTGACTGTGTGGACCACAACAAACTAAAATTTTTAAAGAGCTAGGAATACCAGACAACCTGAGCTTCCTCTTGAGAAATCTGTATGCAGATCAGCAAGCAACAGTTAGAACTGGTGATAGACTGGTTCCAAATAGGAAAAGGAGTATGTTGAGGCAGTATATTGTCATCCTGCTTATTTAACTTATATGCATAGCACCTCATGAGAAGCCTTTGACTGTGTAGACCACAACAAACTAAAATTCTTAAAGAGCTTGGAATACCAGACAACCTGAGCTTCCTCTTGAGAAATCTGTATGCAGATCAGCAAGCAACAGTTAGAACTGGTGATAGACTGGTTCCAAATAGGAAAAGGAGTATGTTGAGGCAGTATATTGTCATCCTGCTTATTTAACTTATATGCATACCACCTCATGAGAAACACTGGGCTGAATGAAGAACAATCTTGAATCAAGATTGCTGGCGAAAATATCAATAACCTCAGATATGCAGATGATACCACCCTTATGGCAGAAAGTGAAGAACTAAAGAACCACTTGATGAAAGTGAGAGAGGAGAGTGAAAATGTCGGCTTAGAACTCAACATTCAGAAAACTAAGATCATGGCATTTTGTCCCATCACTTCCTGGGAAATAGATGGGGAAACATTGGAAACAGTTGCTGACTTTATTATTTTGGGCTCCAAAATCACTGCAGGTGGTGACTGCAGCCATGAAATTAAAAGATGCTTGGTCCTTGGAAGAAAAGTTATGACCAACTAGACAGCCTATTAAACAGCAAAGACATTACTTTGCCAACAAAGTTCCATCTATTGGGCTATGGTTTATCCAGTGGTCATGTATGGATGTGAGAGTTGGACTGTGAAGAAAGCTGAGTGCTGAAGAATTGATGCTTTTGAACTCTGGTGTTGGAGAAGACTCTTGAGCATCCCGTGGACTGCTAGGAGATCCAACCAGTCCATCTTAAAGGAGATCAGTCCTGGGTGTTCATTGGAAGGACTGATGCTTAAGCTGAAACTCCAATACTTTGGCCACCTGATGCAAAGAGCTGACTCCATGGAAAAGATTCTGATGCTGGGAAAGACTGAAGGTGTAAGGGGAAGAGGATGACAGAGGATGAAATGGCTGGATGGCATCACCAAATCAATGGACACGAATTTGAGTACACTCTGGGAGTTGATGATGGATAGGGAGGCCGGGCGTGCTGCAGTCCATGGGGGTCACAAAGAGTGAGAGACTGAACTGAACTGAACTGAGGTGTAGGAAAATGTTCGTGTTTGTTGTTCTCTTAATGTAGATAACTCATTCTCTTATACCTACAGACCTTCAGAAATTTGAAACCTAGGCCTTCAGAAAATGACCTCCATGGATGCACTCTAGGCTTAAGAAGATTTTCTGAGGAGACCAGTGATTTTCCTCCTCCTCTTTCCGATATTTCAATTCCCAGAATTGTCTCTTTTTCACTTTTTTTCTTTTCCCTCTCTCTGCACAATACACAAGTGTACCCTCAATGTCACCTTTCCCATCAACTAGGTAAGTCTGGATAACTTTCACTTTTTCTTACAAAAAACATGCAGTGCCAAATATTTCTAATTTCAATCTTTTTCTTTATTGATGTGTTTACTCACATTTTGAAAATAATTTCAAGAAGAGATAGCAAAAAAAGTAACTCAGAAAAATATTACAACTGGAAATGAAGATGATTTATATTTTCAGTGTCAGAAGACTTTAAATAATTTGAATTCTTTTTAAGTCCAATGACTGATGATTTCACAGGTCATATACATGGACTTTCCTCTTATACATGGGCTTATTGTATCATATATATATATATATATATATATATATACACATTAGATATATATGTATGTATATACATATAGACTTACACACACACACATATATAAATACCCTAAATTTCTTTTCACCACATCAACAAATTGAAAAATAAAAGCCATATGATTATCTCAATAGATGCAGAGAAGGCCTTTGACAAAATTCAACATCCATTTATGATAAAAACGCTTCAGAAAGCAGATATGACAAACCCACAGCAAACATTATCCTCAATGTGAAAAATTGAAAGTATTTCCCCTAAAGTCAGGAACAAGACAAGGGTGCCCACTCTCACCAAAACTATTCAACATAGTTCTGGAAGTTTTGGCCACAGCAATCAGAGCAGAAAAATAAATAAAAGGAATCCAAATTGGAAAAGAAGAAGTAAAACTCTCACTGTTTGCAGATGACATGATCCTCTACATAGAAAACCCTAAAGACTCCACCAGGAAATTACTAGAGCTAATCAATGAATATAGTAAAGTTGCAGGATATAAAATCAACACACAGAAATCGCTTGCATTCCTATACACTAATAATGAGAAAGTAGAAAAAGAAATTAAGGAAACAATTCCATTCACCATTGCAACGAAAAGAATAAAATACTTAGGAATATATCTACCTAAAGAAACTAAAGACCTATATATAGAAAACTATAAAACACTGATGAAAGAAATCAAAGAGGACACTAATAGATGGAGAAATATACCATGTTCATGGATCAGAAGAATCAATAT
Organism: Redunca redunca; assembly: GCA_006410935.1. NCBI lineage: Eukaryota > Metazoa > Chordata > Mammalia > Artiodactyla > Bovidae > Redunca > Redunca redunca. The sequence continues at coordinate 25,813 of SJYQ01104588.1, forward strand.
TGTGAAAATGAGTATACTACCCAAAGCAATCTACAGATTCAATGCAATCCCTATCAAGCTACCAGCGGTATTTTCCACAGAACTAGAACAAATAATTTCAAGATTTGTATGGAAATACAAAAAACCTCGAATAGACAAAGCAATTTTGAGAAAGAAGCATGGAACTGGAGGAATCAACTTGCCTGACTTCAGGCTCTACTACAAAGGCACAGTCAATAAGACAGTATGGTACTGGCACAAAGACAGAAATATAGGTCAATGGAACAAAATAGAAAGCCCAGAGATAAATCCACAGACATATGGACCCCTTATCTTCGACAAAGGAGGCAAGAATATACAATGGAGTAAAGACAATCTCTTTAACAAGTGGTGCTGGGAAAACTGGTCAACAACTTGTAAAAGAATGAAACTAGATCACTTTCTAACACCACACACAAAAATAAACTCAAAATGGATTAAAGATCTAAATGTAAGACCAGAAACTATAAAACTCCTAGAGGAGAACATAGGCAAAACACTCTCTGACATAAATCACAGCAGGATCCTCTATGATCCACCCCCCAGAATTCTGGAAATTAAAGCAAAAATAAACAAATGGGATCTAATCAAAATTAAAAGCTTCTGCACAACAAAGGAAAATATAAGCAAAGTGAAAAGACAGCCTTCTGAATGGGAGAAAATAATAGCAAATGAAGCAACTGACAAACAACTAATCTCAAAAATATACAAGCAACTTATGCAGCTCAATTCCAGAAAAATAAATGACCCAATCAAAAAATGGGCCAAAGACCTAAATAGACATTTCTCCAAAGAAGACATACGGATGGCTAACAAACACATGAAAAGATGCTCAACATCACTCATTATCAGAGAAATGCAAATCAAAACCACAATGAGGTACCACTTCACACCAGTTAGAATGGCTGCGATCCAGAAGTCTGCAAGCAATAAATGCTGGAGAGGGTGTGGAGAAAAGGGAACCCTCTTACACTGTTGGTGGGAATGCAAACTAGTACAGCCACTATAGAGAACAGTGTGGAGATTCCTTAAAAAATTGCAAATAGAAGTGACTTATGACCCAGCAATCCCACTGCTGGGCATACACACCAAGGAAACCAGAATAGAAAGAGACACATGCACCCCAATGTTCATTGCAGCACTGTTTATAATAGCCAGGACATGGAAACAACCTAGATGTCCATCAGCAGATGAATGGATAAGAAAGCTGTGGTACATATACACAATGGAGTATTACTCAGCCATTAAAAAGAATACATTTGAATCAGTTCTAATGAGATGGATGAAACTGGAGCCAATTATACAGAGTGAAGTAAGCCAGAAAGAAAAATACCAATACAGTATACTAACACATATATATGGGATTTAGAAAGATGATAATGATAACCCTGTATGCGAGACAGCAAAAGAGACACAGATGTGTAGAGTGGACTTTTGGACTCTGAGGGAGAGGGAGAGGGTGCGAAGATTTGGGAGAATGGCATTGAAACATGTATACTATCATGTAAGAATCGAATTGCCAGTCTATGTCTGATGCAGGATGCAGGATGCTTGGGGCCGGTGCACGGGGATGACCCAGAGAGATGTTATGGAGAGGGCGGTGGGAGGGGGGTTCATTTTGGGAATGCATGTACACCCATGGTCGATTCATGTCAATGTATGGCAAAACCAATACAGTATTGTAAAGTAAAATACAGTAAAAAATAAAATTAAAAAAAAAACAGGCAAAAAAAAAAGAAAATGAAAAGATGTGGAATTTTAATAACCATGAGAGAGTGTAAACAATTAATTCTAATATATAAGTAAATAGGTAATATACGAGTAAGCAAGGCATGCTATGGAAAAAATAGGCAATGAATATTAGGGCTGGTTGGTATGCGGATAAGTGGATAAATTTTCACCTGTAAAAACAGTGATCAGAGTCAATTTTATGAGAAGCTAATATTTGACTCATAATTTGACATAAGTGTTAGGGTTAGGCATGGGGATATTTGGGGCAGGGGGAAGAATTCATCAAAGGAGAAATAGTACCAATGCCTTAAAATAAGGGTTTGTCTGCCTCATTCAACGAGCTGCATGGGCTTAGTGTGACTGCATGAGAGTTTGCCAAGGAGTCAGTGGGCCAATATGCTGTTGAAGCAGTAATAGTGGACCAAATCTAAGAAGGGCCTTTGAACCACTATGACAACTAGTCACAGATCCAGCCTGTTTGAAGAGTAGTCTCTTGAGGAAAGAAAATATAATGCCACCTGAAGGTAGCAACTGACCTCTAGCCCTATCAGATTCCTGAAGTTAAGATGGAAATAAATAGATTCTAGGAGTGCAATCACTTTTGAGCCAGCTTATCTTACAGAGGTTCCAGTGGGTCCATGGACTCATCCTAGGGCTATTTTTTAGTATCTGAGTGAGTATAGTTGACCCTTGAACAACATGGGTTTGAACTGCACGGGCTTATTTATACATGTATTGCCTTTCAATAAATATACAGTCAGCCATTTGTATTCACTGGTTTTGAATTTGTGAACCCAGAGAATCATGGATAGAAGTTTCCACAGGTGGTTCTCTTTCCCATTCTCATATGGGAAAGATGCAATGTGGGAGCCCAACTGTATATATAGTACTAATGCCATTCTAAGCGGCTTAAGCTTCTGTGGCTTTATATATAGGTATTCCTGGAACCACCTCCTCACCCCTACCCTGTAGAAACCAAGGGACAGCTGCAATTGGCAAGAAGATGTAACCCCTGGCAGAATCCTCATATTCCAGACCTGAGAGACATTACCATAGGAAGGATCTAATCCTTTCACCACAACTGAAATAGGGAGTCATAAATCCTTTTAGGACAGAAGTCATAAAAAGTAAAGATTCAACGTGGTGAGCCCATTCACTTTCCATTCCATTCATGTGTCAGGCTCCTACACATGTAAGGTTATATGTGGGTGGCGTATCATAAAATAAACCAGGAGATCACATCAGCTAGGCAACTCATGTTGGAATTGGTATCTTTACTAAAACATATCTTCTTAGTATATGGTTTTCAATCTGACAAAGGCACTCTTCTAAATTTCTACCAATTATGAGGATTAAAGATAGTTTACTTTTATGTGCAAAAGAAAACATAACCCATTGATGATAACACCATACATAGGAGTATAATAATTTTCCTGCTCTCTGTCACCACAAAAAATAGGTCTTGAAATATCAACGTTCTGCACAATATACGCACAGTTCAGTACAATAATGACATCAAGCTACTTGGAACTAGAAAACAGAATGTAGCAATTATAAAAGATTCATATTAAGACAAATGAGAAGGAAATAGTAAAGGAGACAGAAAGGAACCACTATGTAAAAGTAAAATCAGGACAACACATTATCCTGGAATTAAAGAAAAGAGTATAAGAATACCCATGTATACCAAATTGACAGGTCTAGTAATACAGAGACTGAAAATTTCACATTAAAGTGATTTGATAAGCAATGTCACAAGGAAAGCCTAACAGTTACTTGAATGGAAATAGGAAGAGAAGTATTAAAATCTGAGATTTCAGTGTACATTGTTTTAAGAGAAGCTAGAGAAATGGTGTATGAAGAGAAGTTAAGAAATGATGTTTGAAATATGGAAAAGTTGACAGGAGGTTTGGAGGCTGATAGGAGTTAATTTGTAGAGGGGAAGGATCAATATTGTTGGAATAAAAGGGATAATTGCTGGAGTATGACTTTGAGCTATGAGAGTGGGTAGAAGACATGGAAAGGCCCAGATAGCAGCTGGATTTGGTTAACAGCCACTTCAAAATCCTTTCAAATGCTGCCGTTTTTGTAATTTAGCTCCAGGGAAACATATACTAAATTACCAGTCACACTTGATTTAAACATACATACATATGAATTTTTTACTATAAACTATATTAATTTTGCAAATGGTGCCAATATTATTTTAAATTTTGATAATACATTTATTAAATGCCTCTAATAAACAGATTATATATTTGCATGCACATACTATACATTTATGCACTATAGGTATATATCTGCATCAATAAAACTAAAAATTACTAAGAAAAAATATACTGTGATACAAAATATAGGAAAACACAGCTTATGTTTTCAAATGGCTTCATAGTAAATGAGTATGTAATATGATGCAAGATCGCTATAATATAGAGATCTAAAACCTCACACATTATATAGATTTAATAGACTTAATGCCACCCCACTCCAGTACTCCTGCCTGGAAAGTCCCATGGACGGAGGAGCCTGGTAGGCTGCAGTCCATGAGGTCGCTAAGAGTCGGACACGACTGAGTGACTTCACTTTCACTTTTCACTTTTATTCATTGGAGAAGGAAATGGCAACTCACTCCAGTGTTCTTGCCTGGAGGATCCAAGGGACGGGAGAGCCTAGTGGGCCGCCTTCTATGGGGTCGCACAGAGTCGGACACAACTGAAACGACTTAGCAGCAGCAACAGCAGCAATTACTAAGTCAATGTCATATTAGAAAAGTTTTTCTGCTGTGACTTTTAACACTTGCAAAATATTGCCACATTATTTACATCTGGGCATTCATTACTTCAGACTGAGATGTTTTGAAGTTTTAAGAAAGTATAGCACAAGGAACTCTACCCAATACTGTACAATGACCTATATGGGAAAGTTCAGTTCAGTTTAGTCGCTCAGTTGTGTCTGACTATTTATGACCCCATGAATCGCAGCAAGTCAGGCCTCCCTGTCCATCACCAACTCCTGGAGTTCACTCATGATGCCATCCAGCCATCTCATCCTCTGTCGTCCCCTTCTCCTCCTGCTCCCTATCCCTCCCAGCATCAGAGTCTTTTCCAATGAGTCAACTCTTCGCATGAGGTGGCCAAAGTACTAGAGCTTCAGCATCATTCCTTCCAAAGAAATCCCAAGGCTGATCTCCTTTAGAATGGACTGGTTGGATCTCCTTGCAGTCTAAGGGACTCTCAAGAGTCTTCTCCAACACCACAGTTCAAAAGCATCAACTCTTAGGCGCTTTGCCTTCTTCACAGTCAAACTCTTACATCCATACATGACCACAAGAAAAACTATAGCCTTGACTAGACAGACCTTAGTCAGCAAAGTAATGTCTCTACTTTGAATATACTACCTAGGGTGGTCATAACTTTTCTTCCAAGGAGTAAGTGTCTTTTAATTTCATGGCTGCAATCACCATCTGCAGGGATTTTGGAGCCAAAAAAATAAAGTCTGACACTGTTTCCACTGTTTCCCCATCTATTTCCCATGGAGTGATGGGACCGGATGCCATGATCTTCATTTTCTGAATGTTGAGCTTTAAGCCAACTTTTTGACTCTCCTCTTTCATTTTCATCAAGAGGCTTTTTAGTTCCTCTTCACTTTCTGCCATAAGGGTGGTGTCATCTGCATATCTGAGGTGATTGATATTTCTCCTGGCAATCTTGATTCCAGCTTGTGTTTCTTCCAGCCCAGCATCTCATATGATGTACTCTGCATATAAGTTAAATAAGCAGGGTGACTATATACAGCCTTGACGTACTCCTTTTCCTATTGGGAACCAGTCTGTTGTTCCATGTCCAGTTCTAACTGTTGCTTCCTGCCCTGCACACAGATTTCTCAAGAGGCAGGTCTGGTAGTCTGGCATTCCCATCTCTCTCAGAATTTTCCACAGTTTATTGTGATCCACACAGTCAAAGGCTTTGGCATAGGCAATAAAGCAGAAATAGATGTTTTTCTGGAACTCTCTTGCTTTTTCCATGATCCAGCGGATGTTGGCAATTTGATCTCTGGTTCTTCTGCCTTTTCTAAAACCAGCTTGAACATCAGGGAGCTCACAGTTCATGTATTGCTGAAGCCTGGCTTGGAGAATTTTGAGCATCACTTTACTAGCATATTAGATGAGTGCAATTGTGTGGTAGTTTGAGCATTCTTTGGCATTGCCTTTCTTTGGGACTGAAATGAAAACTGACCTTTTCCCGTCCTGTTGTCACCGCTGAGTTTTCCAAATATGCTGGCATATTGAGTGCAACACTATCACAGCCTCATCTTTCAGGATTTGAAACAGCTCAACTGGAATTCCATCACCTCCACTAGCTTTGTTCATAGTAATGCTTTCTAAGGCCCACTTGACTTCACTTTCCAAGATGTCTGGCTCTAGATTAGTGATCACACCATCATGATTATCTGGGTCGTGAAGATCTTTTTTGTACAGTTCTTCTGTGTATTCTTGCCACCTCTTCTTAATATCTTCTGCTTCTGTTAGGTCCATACCATTTCTGTCCTTTATGGAGCCCATCTTTGCATGAAATGTTCCCTGGATATCTTAAAAAAGGGATAGGCTGTATAGGCTGCTTCTCTGGTAACTCAGCTGGTAAAGAATCTGCCTGAAGTATGGGGGACCTGGATTCAGTCCCTGGGTTGTGAAGATCCCAAGGAGGAAGACATGGCAACACATTTCAGTATTCTTGCCTGGTGAATACCATAGACAGAGGAGCCTGGTGAGCTGCAGTCCATGGGGTCACAAAGAGTTCCATATGACTGAGTGACTAAGCACTGCACAGCATACATATGTATCATGGCATTCCTGATGACTGACACAGAAAAGATTCTGCCTGCTATGAGGAAGACCCAAGTTCAACCCCTTGGTCAGGAAGATCCCCTGGAGAAGAGAATGGC
>SJYQ01104589.1:0-24400 GCA_006410935.1 Redunca redunca
ACTTTCTATGTGTATTTTCTGCTTCTGTAATACGTATTTTCTACTGTGTTCTTTTTTTTTTTTTTTAATTAGGAGTACTATTAGGGTTCGGGAAGCTTTGCCGTTTCTGTAGTTTCCTAAAGTTTGACGTTGAAGGAGAGATACAATGTGAGCAAAGGGAAGAAAGGAAGAATGTGCAGAGTCTTCAGAGATTAATTAGTATTCTAAGGTGGCTACTGAGATATAGAAGATACCTTTGACACATTTATGCTAGAATCAGGTTTCCTGCAACATGTCAGGACAGAGAATATTGCTTCTTGTGGGTTGGAGAAGCCGTTGAAGGATTTTAACATTGGGACTGTTCATTTTGTACCACTGTGCAGGATAGACTTGAATGCATATGGCTTAAGCCAGGGCTTGACAGTCTTTCTTTAAAGGGCCAGATAGTACGGATTTTTGGCTTTGCAGGCCACAGTTGTAGCAGGAAAGCAGCCACAGACAATACATACATAATTAAATGGACAGAGCTGCGTTCTAATAAACAGTCATTTACAGAGGCAGGTGCCTGACCTGATTTGGTCTGTGAGTAGTTTGTCCAACCCAGAGTCTAAGCAAATAGTCCTAGGGACTAAAGCAATAACCTAGTCCTGAACTAAGCAGTACTAAATCGTGGTTTTGTGTTTCATTTTTATGTATATGTGAGGCCATGTCACATAATGAGAGCTCAGGATCTAGTCTTCCTGGCTTTGAATCGTGGCATCCTCTGACTACTAACAGTGTGACAGTGGGTAGATTAACTTCTCTTTGCATCAGTTTTTTTATCCATAAAATGAAGATGAAATTGTACTTCCCGTAAAGTATTTTTGTAATAAGTAAATTAGTTAAAAAGCACATAAAATGTTAGCATAGTGCTTGTGAAGTCGCTCAGTCATGTCCGACTCTTTGCGACCCCATGGACTGTAGCCTATCAGGCTCCTCCGTCCATGGGATTTTCCAGGCAAGAGTGCTGGAGTGGATTGCCATTTCTAACTATTAATATTTTTGAAATTGTTCCTCACATGCATTGTTAAAGACAGGTTTGAGAGATGTTTCTCAACATCAAAAGTAGAATTTATAGCCTTAGTGTGTTTAGCTGTAGAACAAAGATAACATCTAAAGTTTTTAGGCAAAAGCCATTCACACAGAAGTGATGAAGTCATGGGAGTCATGAAAGTCAGGCTGGGATGTGGATGTGCGAGATTAAGTACTGATTTTGAGGAGCTGGGGCTTCCCTGGTAATTCAGAGGTAAATAATCTTCCTGCAGTGCAGGGGACCAGAGTTCAATTTCTGGGTTGGGAAGATCTCCTGGAGGAGGGCGTGGCAACCCACTCCAGTATTCTTGCCTGGAGCATCCCATGGACGGAGGAGTCTGGAGGGCTGCAGTCCATGGGGTTGCAAAGACATGACAGAGCGACTAACTTTGAGGAGGTGCACACAGGAGTGAAAATGGGGCAAGTAACGAGGAATGAAAGAAGAAGAGAGTCAGTCTTAGAGTATGAAAGGAACCCCAGTGGAATACCAGTATGTAAACTGGCAGAAGGATGGGTGGTGATGGTTAGCATTGTCAGATGCCACAGAAAGTTGAAAAAAAAAATTGTTGTGTTGGTAATATTACTTAATGTATCTAACTGGCAGAAATGAATGTGGAACATCTTACAGTCCAGGTGCTGGAGATGCAGAAAAGAATTAGATACTCTCTGCACTCAAACAGGAGAATCTGTAGGACCAAAAGACATGGAATTTAATACAGGTAGCAGTTTTAAAAATAATCAGGAGTAAGGTGGATCTTCTTAATCGGTACCTTTACTTCCTAAATTTTAATTGATTTATAGTTCATAAATGTGGGCAACTTAATTGAGCTCTTTTTTTCTTAGACAATGGCCAAGAACAAACTAAGAGGGCAGAAGTCCAGGAATGTATTCCACATTGCCAGTCAAAAAAGCTTTAAGGTTAAAAATAAAGCAAAACCAGTTACCACTAATCTTAAGAAGGTGAGTATCACTTAAGCACTCTGACTTTACTGTTTACAAGCAAAGCATAATTGTAAAGCTACTGAAAACCTGAATGTTAATATTTAAAACAGTTTCTTAGCTTTTCCTACAAAAGCAAGATGATTTTAAGTATTTGTTTTAAAAAGAAAAATGATGAAGAAAAATAAGCTCCCTTTCTTGAACCCAAATGTGCAAAAGGAAAACATTTTAACCACAAATGTATGAGGCTCCAAGTAACAGTGAATTCTCAGAGCCTGGAAATCATAAAAAAAAAAAAAAAAAACATGTTATAGAAAAGTTCTCTATAAACTCATATATATTCAAGAAGCTCTCAGCAGAGCCAAGCCATGTACTGTCAGTCAGCACCCATTCTTTTTCTCCTCAGTTAATTCTCTGTGGAGATACCTAGAACTCAAATAAAAACCTGAAAATAGGAGGTAAAATATTTTGTTTCCTACAATGCAAAATGAAAAGAGTTGCTTTAATCTTCTTTTCAAAATATTTGGGGAATGAGAAATTTCTTCAAGTAGACACCTTAAGAAGATGATTCAAGGAAATGTTTTCAAGCTTAAGTACTAGATGGAGTCAGCTCTCAAGGACTTGTTATCATAATCGTCCATAGAAATGTAACATTTTATCTTTCCATCTTCATGAACTAGAGGAATTAAGCTTTTTGGTGGAGCAGTTTCAAATGCTAAAAGGGAAATTAAAGCTGAATGATGCGACTGGAGTTTGGGGGTGATAACTGTAGACAGAATTGTCCTCAAGGTTGAGGCTGAAGCCAAGCCCTGCGTGACAGGAACTAGTGACGCCAAGAGCAGTGAAGCATTGGGAGCAGCAGCATGCTCCTGGCAGGAAGAGGAGTGAGTGCAGAGGCCTCAGAGTGGGGAAGAGCTTGCTGTGTTTGAGAAAGATTACTTTGTTTAGAGAGGAAGTCCCAGAAACTTTGTGGATGCTGTGGGTAGGTAGCCTGGTTGGAGAAAGTATCAAATAATTTTCTCAGAAAGTAGCCTAACTTATTAGGGTAAGATTGCCAGGCAGCACATAAAAAAGGTAAATTGAAGTTGGTGGAAATGAACTTACACAAAGCCAGGTGGCCAGTTGTGACTTGCTACAGCTTCCGTTTCAGGCTCAGAAAAGGCTGACGGTTGAGTTTAACCAAGCTGCCACGCAAGTCTGATCAAGGGAAAGGCGGAGAGAGTTAAGAGGGTGTAAGGAGTGACTGACGAGTGGTCATGGGATCTGTGTAGGCTAAAGGAAGAAGTGGAGGTGGAAAATGTGAACAGTAGTGAACTTAGAAAAGGTTTCAGTGAGATTTAAGAATTACTAATAAACTCAGTGAGCTAGAGCGACAGGAGGCGGTGCAGCCTAAGGCGCTGCATGGCAGTGATGGCAAGGTAAGTCGTGGGAGAGATCCCTGGAGATGAGGGCCTGAAAAGATGGAGCAGCCATGGGATAGGTTCTTGTTGAGGCAACTAGGCAGTGATGCCAGGCACAAGGGGGGCCAGTGAGCCAACGTCTGAGATCGTCCACAAAGGAGTAAGTCGTTTAGGGAGGTGGCAGTAGTGAGAAGGATGTCAGAATGCCCTTGCGCGTAAGGTGCAGAGCAGCTGGGAGTTTGAAGGAGAAACGGGTGGGGCGCAGCAGTGGGCAGCAGCCGTCCCCGCCGTGCAGACTCAGGCACCGAGCGCTGCACAGGCCACGGTTCTCGGGGACTGCCGGGCGCTGCCTCCAGGGGGATCTGGAGAGGCGCTGGGCGCGGGAAGGGCTCCTCCAGAGCTCTCACGTCACAGGGGAGAGGAGGCGCCATCGCGTGGAGAGACTACAGGCACGCGCTTCGGCCTGCGTATCCAGGAAAGTCAAGGGAGAAGGTATAGCTACACAATTCTTTTTTTTTAACAGAACTTTTTGTCTAAAGTGTCTCAGTAAGACTGTAAAAGTTTTAGTGTGAATTATCTGCACAAATCGGTAGGATGAATAAGAGTTTATAGATTTGGGGGTTTAATAAGATTAAAGTTGCCTATATGTCATCTGTAATGGTTTTAAGATCACGATACTGCTCTTTTCTTTTTTTAAAAGATAAACATTATGAATGATGAAAAAGTTAACAGAGTGAATAAAGCTTTTATAGATATACAGAAGGAACTGGCAAACTTCTCAAAAGGCCTTTCCCTTGAACCTCTGCAGAAACAACTGGTGAGTAGAAATCACTTGCTTTTGTTCTGGCTCATAAATTCCAAATTTTCAAAGCCCATATTGATTGTAATTTTTAGTACTTGGCTCTATAGTATGTATAGCACATTCAGACTTTAAAACATTGAGTCTAAATATGGGAATTTACTGTTCTACTTCCAAAAGTACAACTGGAAGAAATTATATTGGATAATAGATTGTATGTCAGTAGACTGTGTCATTTTTGTTTGCAGTTGTTATCTGAATTCTTAAATGTAATTTCTCCTCTCTAGATGTCTCAGCAGTGTCATGAAAATGTACCAGTTAATGTCGATGAAGCTACAAGGTTAATGGCTCAGTTGTAATACACCAGTGATGCATCAAATTCCCCAAAAAGACCAATAAATTTAATCTTTTATACAATTTTATTTAAAAAATCTTGTTAATGTACAGGCATTGGCACATTTTAAAAACAAACTACATAAACAGATCTTTCCTTTAACCTAGGAAAGTGGAATGTCAGAAGTCAACAAAATGTGATAAACTTAAAGTGCTAAAACAGAAGGCACTTCACAAACTCTGTTCACTGAGACAGTTAATATACCCTAGTTTACACCCTTCACTTTACAAGTGGCAGTGAATGTCTGGCCTGGAGGACACAAAGAAGCACGGACAGTCTTGTGGCAGGAAACGTGGGCGACGAAGCAAGAGACGAGCCCCAGGCCGACTTTGTGTTTTTCATGACCTGAAGTCTGCTTTAACTTTCTTCTCATTTAAGGGGGAAAAAACAGAAGGGTTCAGAATGGGAAGAAAAGTTGAAATTTCAGAAAGTAATTACTTGAGGGTGGAGGGTTGGTGGATGTGAAGTCATTTTTTCTCCTGAAACAGTCAGAATCCTTTGTTTTTATGGTTGAAATTTTGTGAAGCAAAAAGAAAGTATTACGGAAGAACATTTCAGAATCAGTGAACTAAAAAGGTGTTACATTCATTATTTTAAATACTTAGGTTATTAAGAAGTCTAAAATGTTACACAGTTAGAGGTAGATAACAGTCCCAAGTTTCCATGGAATCTAATAATTTAGTATCTGGACATCAAACAGATCACAAACGCCTTCATTATCATCTAAATTAAAGTTGTAGTCATCTGCTGGGGTCGGAGAAAGCCGTAAGAGCGGAAACACTGCAAGCAAAAACACAAATGCAGTGTTAAAAAAGATGGTTTCTGCATACAGATAATGATGTCTAAGATAAAACACTATCAAAAACATCAAGCCAAGTCTTTTAAATCATAATGCCACTCATAAATTCTAGAAAAGCATTAATATATAAGGTTAGTTATTTTTAATAACTACTTACCATCAGAAGACATTAACTCATCAATGATATCTCCACCAATAGATCCTGCTGAAGACAAGTCTGTGGCCGGTGTGTGCTGAAGAGTCTGGCTTCGTTCAGAGACAGTTGGCTCAGGCAGGCTCTGAACAGCCGTGCTGGGCTTGTGTGGAGGCACTGGGGTCGGGGGCTGAGAGGGAGGCTGCGTGAGGTCGTCTGGTGGGGGCACTGGGAAAACCACGGGCTTAGATGAGCCGGACTCTTTATTTATAAGCAGCACGTGGATAGGTCCTGAATGACTCTTTAGATTGATCTGGTATTTCTTTTGTCCATTCTGACCCTTTGAAGTTATTGGGCGTAAACAAATGAACAAAGGTCAACATCTCTAACCAACGTGAAACATTAAAAATGAGACAGGCAACTACTATATCCTACTTCTCTGTGTATGCATTCTATTCTTGAGAGTTTCATGTTGAAACTCCAACTAAAATATTTACTTAAAATAACTAATGGAACATAAATACATAATGGAACTCTACCTAAAAAAAATAGCTGTAATGGAACATCCATACATGATGGAACTCTATGTAACCTTGTTCTGTTTTTTCCAAGTCTACTATAAATGTGTTATATTTTCATTTAAAGAAAGAAAAAAAGAGGCACTAACTAAATACAACAAAAGTCGTTAAGTCAAAATAGTGTAGCGACCAGGAGTAGAATGGGATATTGAGGACTACAAAGCCCTTGACCCTAGAAAGTAAGCTTTTCTCAAATAGTGGTCATCAAAAACTCCCAGCTGTAGAACGCTGGAAGGCATCTATTTTTGCTGTAATGATACACTCCATGCCCAGCAGTGTTGAGAGCATTCCCCTCAGCTGTGGGATGCCATGTCCTTTGGCGGCGGCAGTCATGCTTATGGTGGTCACCTCAACATGTGGTCTTAAACGGCAAATTTCACAAGGCAAAATTTGTTTCCATTCAGCAAAGCACAAAGACAACTGATTTTCCCTACAGAGATATAAATGTAAATCCCCTCCATTTCAAAAAGGTAATTTGTATCCTGGGGCTTCAGAAACTATAAATGCCTAAATACAAACTTCTAGGATAGCTGGGAGAAGTAAAGGAGGTAATAGGAGATAACAGTAATATTTTTCTACCTTTTTAAATTGTTAGTTTTCAAATCTGTTTTAGGAAATTAGAAAATGAAAATCATGAAATTTATATTGGCATAGAGTCAACAGATACCTTTGACTCAATAAGCCAGAAAATGTTTTTTAAACGACCTCATTTAAAGCAGTATATTATTGCTGATATTTAAAGTGAACTTTTTCCTCAGGATTGCTGTATTGGCTGTAGATTGGTCAAACTGATTTTTTAAGGTTATTGACTGTATTATCACTCATTCCTTGATGTCTTGTAGCTCAAATAAGATTTTTTAAAAACTAATACGTTATGATCAGTCATAGCCACAATTTTGCAAAAGTACTGATGACATCTAAATTCAGATGTGAATACTTAAAGACAACTTAAAAGCAGTAACTTGAAAGTGTTTACAATTAGCTCATGTTTAGCTCCAGAAAATGTTTGTCCCTCGTGACACAGCAGATCCATTTTAACAAAAGCTATCCTACATACGTACCATTTCTGGGATAGGTACCTCCAGTTGTGTACCAGAAGGTGCTTGAATGGCCAAAAGTGTATCACCTGGTCAAAAAAATTAAGAAATAAAGATTTTTACATTTCAGGAACACTATTGATCTTGCAGTACCTCGGCCAAGAGAGTGGGCTGTGGAGTCAGAATGCTCGGACTTGCTGACCTTGGGCTCTGGTTCTTATTCTGTAAAATGGAGGAGACAACTTACTGCACAGGGTTTTTGAGGATTAAATGAAGTAATATATCTGTCAGTTTTATATACATAGATACAGATATTTATAACGTCGTCTAATCCTCAAGGGCTTTCCTGGTGGCTTAGATGGTCAAGAATCTGCCTGCAAAGCAGGAGACCTGGTTTTCACTCCTGGGTCAAGAAGACCCCTTAAAGGGAAAGGCAATCCACTCCAGTGTTCTTGCCTGGAGAATTACACGCACAGAGGAGCCTGGTGGGCTACATTCCATAGGGGCCACAGAGTCAGACACGAGTGAGCGACTAAACACACATGTGTTAGTAGGTCTTACAACACGGTAAATGTATTCACTCTATTCTCATTAACAAATTCTGCTCAAGTTAATTTTGCTTTCACTCATGTCATGTTTGATACTCTCAAAACTTCCTTTTAGCCTTAGTTAAATAACATTGTTTAGTTAAGTATTTATACTACTTAAATAGGTATGATACAGTGAAATCTTAAGCTTATATGAACTTTTGAAGCCAGATTCTACAGCAGTATCTGCTGGGCTGAACATTAAGAATATGTCCCCAAACTTTCTTTGAAAGCTTGGAAAATACAGTGACAAAGTAGAGCAATAAGGCCACATATAAAACCAGCATGGTCTTAGAGTCAGCTTCTACTTGGCAAAATGCTTGGCAGGTTTTTTTTTGGTGTGTGCATGATACCAGACTGTCCTTTTAATAGCCCATGCATATTTTAGTTGTGTTATATCTATTATGGGAATTCAGCCCCCACCCCCATTTTAGTTATTCATAGTGGCAAAGATCCTGCCTGCCGATGCAGGAGATGCAGGTTCGATGCCTGGGTCGGGAAGATCCCCTGGAGTAGGAAGTGGCAACCCACTCCAGTATTCCTGGCTGAAAATTTCCATGGACAGAGGAGCCTGGTGGGCTCCAATCCACGGGGCTGCAAAGAGCTGGACGCAACTGAGCATATCATCTTAAGGGGAAAACATGGAAGCCAGGGATGGAATAAGGGGAGGAATAATTTTCCAGATTATAAATGGATAAACCTTACTGTGTCCTCATGCTTTCTTTGAGCATTTTTCGTGCATTATTTACCAGCACATCTGCTACATATATTTTTATAAACAGTACCAATGAGAACCATGTTCTAGTTCAAGTTTAGTCACTGACTCTGTGACTCTGAGACTGTTATTTATTCCCTTTCTGTCTTAGCTGCCTCTCCCACACAGAGTTTATACCTACCAAGGCAGGAAATGAAGTGAAAGCTGGGAAAAGCACTTACTGTCATGAGAACAGAAATGAAAGCAGCCTGTCAACACACAGCACTATAGAGGGAGACCAAAAAATGTCCACAAGTCCAGAAAATGACGACTGGAAGGGACTGCACGGGGCATTTTAAATCACATTACACTGAGTACTCTGATCAAAGGAAGAGCATAAGAAAAAATTTACTAACAGTACTTACCATTAAAACAATTACAGATGTCTTCATGAGTTACATAGGAAAATGTACTGTCAGAGAGTTAAGGAACAACATTTATATCAAGGCCTGGATATATAAATTAAGATAATAAATCTGAAGGCCAAAGTGACCAAATGCATGAAGGGACTGTCACACATGGTCAGATCAAAAAGAACACAAGTCTTTTGTCTGAAAAGGCAATCAAATAAAGATCCGTAAGAGAAGTATTCATCCTTTGCTCTAAGAAGAAGCCACTTTGGATTTCTGTGTCATCTGAGGACTCTTGGGAGAGGGAAGGAAACACACTCCATGGAGACAGGAGCTTCTGGGGGAAGTACACTGATGGGGGAAAGATGCTGTCGGTGGGAGTGAAGAGTCAACTACAGAAGTCGCTGCATCAAGACTCTTCTTGGGTCATGGTCTGGGGAACTGGGGGTGCCCACGATCTTGGCAAGCAGTGCAGCAAAGTGCGTGATCAACTAGTTCAGTGCTTTTTGGAATCTCGGGGCTCCACAAGGCACAGCTGAAAACCCCCATTATTATCAAACTGTTAAGGAGTTCTGATTCTAGAAAGGAAATAACAAATGACATCATGGACTTGTTCACCAAAGACAAGACAACGTGAAAAATAAATTATATACACAGTCAAAAGTTCATGAGAGGTGGTACAAGATAAATGTAGTTAAAATGTTCCATATGAGTACCAGTAAGTCACAAATCAACAGTCACATATCTGAAAGAACTCAGTGTATGGAGTATAACATGGAGTATATCACTAATGTTTTTCCCCAAATATGGCAGATATACCAGCCTTGGGACCCTATGCTCTACTAAAGTACTATCTTTGGGTTAATATGAAGCAGAATGTATCCTGGACTGATTGCAGGCCTGTGATATTTCATTTTCAAACCAAAATTAATTTTTTTAAAACTTTGAAGAGTTGCTGAACTTTTAACCACTTTGAAACACTGAATGATTGAGCTTCAGAACAATGTAAGCACACGCTAGCTAGTGTACTGTATCCTGTCAGTGGGTAGACCAAAGATAGGGGAACTTGCAACAGACACATCTGCTTGCTAAGAGAGGTACTATATGACTTACAAATAAAAATTTAAAAATATTCATATAAATTATTAGAAGAATGTTATAAAATTAAAACGTTATAATCCCTTGCAAAACGGAAGTCTCTAAAAACACTAGAATAAAGTAACTGATGTTCAGACTGAAAGAATATATAAATACATATATCTATGTGTTTAAAGATTTAAAAGGATTTCTATTTAAAAGGATATCTATTATTAATGGAGTCGTCCATCACATTTTTGATGCTTTGCTGTAGCCACAACTTCTGCTGATCAAGTTCTCTTTCCTTCAGTTCTAGATCTTCAATTTCAGCTTTGAGATATCTTAATCTATCTATGACTTCTTTAGTATTACAGCCAGCACCTACACCTCTTAAAAACATATGAAAATTAATATCCCCAGTATTAGACCCAGGTTAACATCACTTAATTTTTATAGTAAAAATTGTAAAACTCACTGAATATATTTAAAACAAAAATCTTTACACGCTTCTAAAACCATTAACCTTTAAAATCTTTAGAAAACTTAAACACCCAAATTGCAAAATTCTCAATCTGTCCTAGTGTGCTGTTTGTCATCTAGAAGGTCGACTGGTGACTGAGGCACCAAAGGATGCTGGAGTCGAGTGGTCACACTGGTAGTCTCATTACGGGGACTGAGATGCCGGTAAAACAGATTACCATCTTTTAGTCTTTTGTTGGGATTTTTGGCTAAAATAAACTGAAAAGTGAAGGATAAGGGGGGCACATTTGTGGAAAAGAACATGTTTGTCACAGTCAAACATACAACAGTTAACAAATGACAACATGCATTTCAACTAATCATTATTTACAAAGTACATATTCTTGTATGTATGAGACTTAGTTCCTGTTTTCAAGTTTATATTAGGTGAGTACATAGAACAACCAGGTAAAGAAGGATTAATGGTACGGAGCAGGATGCAGTGTGTGCCAAGTGAGCAGCTGGAGGAAGACTTGAACTTTGAGAGTGCGAATTAAACAGCGGAGTGAGCCAGGGGCCATCCCGTGTCACACAGGAGGGACACAGAAGCCCAGAGGTGTGCCAGGGACTCACGAGGGGCCACGTGACTGGTGTAGACAGCTGGGACAGAGGACTCAGGAGACATACATAGCAGAAAGGCCAGCGTTCACAGAGCACTGAGAAGAAAAAGGTAGACAGAGCAGTTTGTAACTTACTTCCATTGTATACTGTTTTTTGACTTTTTTTCAATTAAGTCAATTCCTTCCAAGACATTGGTGATATCATAAATTCTTCTTTTTTGCCTCACAGCCAAAGTATCTGCAGCCTGTTTAAAAAAAGGCGGGGGGTGGGGTGGGGCGGGGAGGTGAACAAAGAAATAAATTACAATTCATATTTTAAGGCCAAAAAGGCTTTAGTTATTAAGGTCACAGCATGAGAGCCCAGTCTTAAATTTGACCCGGTCAGTTGCTTGGGAACAATAGCAGGGTATGTGCAAAGCAACCCTCAAACACTGAAAATACCAAAGAAATGATTCCACTTAAAAGCCAGCAGATGTTGGAACGGAGCAAAAAAATGAAAAGGGCATGACACAAAGCCCACAAAAATAAAAGAACACAATGAGAATACTTCGTATCACCTTATGGGCTAATCCTTAAGAGACGCTGCTAATCGTCTGCCCTTGTCACTTCCTATCTTATTTCTCTGTTTATAAACAGTTTTGTTTAAAGACAGCTAAGTTACCTTTTCTTTTGAAATTGAAAAATTATATCTCAGCGATTTTTAAATAATGAAGTCAAGATACTTGGGAGAAAATTCTAAATTATACACACATTGTATAATACCTTGAAATACACAATCTGCATTTTCTAAGTTCAGTGAAAATAGAGGAATGAATCATGCCATCCCAAAACAAAGCATAAAATTGACAAGAAATAAAAACCTATTGCATAAGGTTGTGGTACTAGCAAATACAAAAGCTTGGTAGTGTCACTTACATTAGGTAAAACCAACAAAAATATTTCATGTTACCATGTCATGAATGAATTGAGGAATGCTGTTATAGTGCCTCTAATTAGTTCTCACTCACATTTCTGACATTTGTTCCCCACCAGTATAAACAGAACCTCAGAGAAGAGGTTACCCTGAAAGCTCTTTTTTTCAGAGTAGATTCAATAGACTATTTTGAATGTGGAGTCACATTTAAGATTCACAGTAGTAACAAAAAAATACATGTATGTCCTTACTGACAATATTCAGTACACTATCTACAGAATTTAGTCTCAGATGATGAGTTACTGGCTACCCCAGGGCATCACTAACTGCTTCATTCTATGTATATAAAGTTCCTCCTACAAAAACCAGGGCAGCCATTTCGTTTCCTTCCACGGGGAGCAAGTGTGACCAACAATAATGGCTCACTCCACAGGCATCTGGAACCTCTGAGATCTGGTGGTTGTATCACCAGAAACATCAAGTGCCTGCTGCCAACCTCTGAGGTCTTCAGCAGGGGATTCGTGCCTCAGAGAGCGGACCAGAAGGGTGACTGGATGTGGCAGAGAGAAAGAGGGAAGAAGCAGGGCATGAGGCTGTTTGAATCCCCAGCTCTGACTACTTGGCTCATCTCTTCTAGAAGACAAGAAAATGAAGAGGACTCGCCACAGTTTCACCTGTATACCCTCTTCACTGTACTCGGCGGTTCCCTCCCTGTCTCACCCACCAGCAGAGTTTCTGTTCTGAGTGCGAGGCTGTCTTTCTCAAGAGTAATCGTCTGCTGCAAAGCTAACTATAAGAATCTTAAGTTGTGAATTCATGTCTCATTTCCCTCTTGAGAAGTAGCCAGAGCACTCCCAGTTCTTCGTCATCCGTAGCTATGGATTCACACACCAAAGCCGTTATAACCTTAGCAGCAGCTCACCAGGTATGAACCAGGTCACAGAGCTATTCTGTAGGTCACTAGGCAAAGAGCCATGAGATCTCAAGTTTAGTTCAAAATTTGTAAAAACAGTATCTCATTTACAGTTTATTTGTTGTTGTTCAGGCACTAAGTCATGTCTAGCTCTTTGTGACCCCATGGACTGTACCCTGCCAGGCTCCTCTGTCCATGGGATTTCCCAGGCAAGAAGACTAGAGTGGGTTGCCATTTCCTTCTCCATTATTATTTATCACTGCTTAACAATTACAACTTGGAATTGTAATTGACAAGGAAGCCTGGTGTACCGCAGTCCATGGGGTCGCAAGGAGTCAGACCCGACTGAGTGACTGAACAATCACAAAATCGAATCCCTGATTCCCAAAACGAAGTATCATTTCTTAAAAAGCTATTAAAGCATATAAACATACAAGTGACCAAACTTGAAGCGGATCTCCAGGAGGCTTCTGTTTGAGCAGCTGCAGCAGCTGAAGCCTGGTGCTGGAGCTGGGCACACCAGCTCAGATGCAGCCCAGCCCAGCCACTTCCTGTCTTCAACTGGCTTCAGGCTCTTTAAACCTCATTTCCTTTTCATAAAACGGGATAACAACATATGCTGAATTGTGGGGGCTATGCAGGATAATCTTAGCATACTGTCCTCTAGGTAATTTATATTACCCACATTTATATTTAAATTACACTTAATTACATAATTAAATTACATTTATATTTAAATGTTGCTAAGAGCCTCATCATCAAATACAGGTTGAAACAAGGGATCAAGTGTTAGAGTTGGCGTGGATATGGACCTATCGTATTTTTTACCTAGGGTTTTAAAAAGTTGCATTAAATTCTTAATTTTATTAAGTAATCCAAGACCTTTGTATTCATAAACCCACACCATGAATCATCTCCAACTTCATTCATTTCTTCAGCTCCCATGGGGTCCCAGGCTTGTTCTGGGTCTTGAGGATATAGTGGTGACAGAACAATGCCCCTGTCCTCAAAAGAGGGAGGCAGTGAGTAGTGTATTAATGTAGGTATTCTCTTAGGAGGAACGCATGTAGGCCGGTACTGTATTTGACAGACCTCAGAAAAGGGCTCCCTGATAAAGTGAGTCTGAACCGAAGAGAGTGACCCCGGGAACACCTGGAAGAGATGCGGGGGAGCACAGGAGGAATATAGTCCAGGGAGCAGGAGGCGGGAGGGGAGAGACAGGGAGAGAGACAGAGATGGCCAGGAAGGAGAGGCAGCAGGGCCAGGCCAGCTGCAGTGGAGACCGCTTTTCCCTGCTGAGACAGAGCCACTGGAAGCCTCTGAGCACCGGGAACTTGGCTCAAGGTTTGAAAAGGTTCCCTGGGGCTGCTCTGGGTGGAAGCAAGGAAACCAGTGAGGAGGCAGCGGTGACAATCTGTTCAAGAGGCCGCCGCAGAGACTGAGAAATGGTGGCATCCAGGACCTGTTTTGAAGGTACAGCAAGGGGCGATACTGAGACAGCAACTGACAGCGACTCTTCCCTTTTTGAGGCAGGCAGCTGGAGACGGGAAGGCTGCAGGAGGGGCAGGTTCAGAGCGTTCAGAGCGCTGGAAATCAGGAACTCTGCTCCAGCCGTTTTGAGGCCCCAGGGGAGAAATCAAGACTACTGGACGTGAGAAGTGTGTGGGTTAAGGGAGAAGTCCCAGTGGAGGTAGAGTATCAGGAGTCATCAGTAAGTAAGCCATTAGGACACAGCCTGGCACCCGCTGGATTCGCCTAGGAAGTGAGCACAGACGCAGAAGACATCTAAGGGCCAACCCTTGGGTTTGGCAGTTCAAGATCCAGGGAATGAAGAGCAGGCTGCCACTGAAGTAAGCAAAGTAGGGAGAGTGGGGTCTTGAAAGTCAAGAGCCAAGAAACAGCGAGTGTGTTAAGGGCTGCTGGCAGGGGGAGCCAGTTCACCAAGACTGCATCCCTGGGTTTGACTATGGAGACATCATGGCGACCTTGCAGCCAGTTTTGACAGCAGCAGACTCGAAAGCCTTGGAGAGATTAAGACAGAGTAAGGGACAGTTAGTTCTAAAAGGTCTTGTAGATCTTCATAGAACTGTTCAACTTCAGCTTCTTCAGTGTTACTGATTGGGGCATAGACTTGGATTACTGTGATACTGAATGGTTTGCCTTGGAGACGAACAGAGATCATTCTGTCATTTTTGAGATTGCATCCAAGTACTGCATTTCGGACTCTTGTTGACCATGATGGCTACTGCATTTCTTCTAAGGGATTCCTGCCTGCAGTAGTAGATATAATGGTCATCTGAGTTAAATTCACCCATTCCAGTCCATTTTAGTTCGCTGATTCCCAGAATGTCGACGTTCACTTTTGCCATCTCCTGTTTGACCACTTCCAATTTGCCTTGATTCATGCACCTGACATTCAAGGTTCCTATGCAATATTGCTCTTTACAGCACTGGACCTTGCTTCTATCACCAGTCACATGCTGAAGCTGAAACTCCAGTACTTTGGCCACCTCATGAGAAGCCTTGACTCACTGGAAAAGACTCTGATGCTGGGAGGGATTGGGGGCAGGAGGAGAGGGGACGACAGAGGATGAGATGGCTGGATGGCATCATGGACTCGATGGATGTGAGTCTGAGTGAACTCTAGGAGTTGGTGATGGACAGGGAGGCCTGGCGTGCTGCAGTTCATGGGGTCGCAAAGAGTCGGACACGACTGAGCGACTGAACTGAAAGGAAAGTTGGAGTGGACAGCTCTTCTGAGGATATTTACTTCGAGGAGGAACAGAGAAGTCGGGGAGCGGCTGCAGGAAACTATGGGGCCTCCCCAGGAAGTTTCCACTTTCCTTCATCTCTCTTTCCTTTTAAAGAGGGAATGATTTCCACACGTGAGGATGCTGAGAGGAATGACCTGGTCAAGGGGGGGAGGGGGATAATTCATGATTCAGGAGAGAGAAGGGACAGCCACCAAAGAGAGAGTGGAAGGTGGGCAGCGGGGGACGTGACCAGAGGAGCGGGGGCGATCAGCCCTAGACAGTAAGAGGGCACGTTACCAACCGGAGCTCCGCAGGAGCCGCGCATGCAAGACGGTAGATACAGTGAGAGGTTAAACGGCAGTAGACGTGGTGAGAGCTTACACGACGGTAGATACGGCGAGAGGTCACATGACGGTAGGTGCGGTGAGAGGTTACACCGCAGTAGGTGCGGTGAGAAACGACGGTAGATGAGGTGAGAGGTCACACGGCGGTAGACACGGTGAGAGGTCACACGGCAGTAGGTAAGGTGAGAGGTCACACGATGGTAGACACGGTGAGAGGTCACACGACTGTAGATGAGGTGAGAGTTTACACAACAGTAGATACGGTGAGAAACGACGGTAGATGAGGTGCGAGATTACACGACAGTAGAAGAGGTGAGAGGTTACATGACGGTAGATACGGCGAGAGGTTATACGGCAATAGATAAGGTCAGAGGTTAGGCACCTCCTTCTGGGTGCTGTTCCTCCAGCAGAGAAAGGAGAGAAGTGGCTGAGAGAGGAGAAAGTGGGATCCTCGTCTAGGAGAGCCCGAGGTAAGCCAGCCTTGGAGCAGCAATGCTGGGCCCCACTAAGGCCCCGCTGGTCTCAGTGGTCCTGAATTTAAAGTGAGAGCCATTGGCATTACTGGGCATTTCCCTGAGGCCCTGCAGACTGCTAGGGTGTTGACGAGGGACAGAGAGAGAACAAAATAAATGCCCATGCGTCAAACGCATCAAATTGACTCTGAAAGTTTACATTCACTATTGTAACACCTGACCACATGGGGAGCATAAGCCATAAAGGAAGCATCTACGAGATGCTCGAGTTTTCAGAACAGACAGGCAGATAGAACCCTTTGACACAGATCTCCCCTCCAAATATGAGATATTTTTCTAAAAATGTGACCACCAGTAAACAAGTAATATCCATAGCTGGAACAAAATAAGAGCCTGTGATGCTTTTAGGAGGTGGACAAGTCAAACAACCCAGAGAGCTGACAGAGATCACAAGTAAGTGCTAACAGGGCTTCAGGGACATTCTGGCCCCGCCCCCTCACTTTAGCAGATGACTCCAGTAAGCCCCGGTGCTAACTCTGCTAACTCGGGGATGGAGAGATGGCTGCGAGCTTTATTTGCATTAGGATTAGTTGCAGCTCATTTGCTCAAGGATGTTACCCCCATGGAGCCTGACACTGCATTCAAAAGGGCTGACATAAACACAGTAACTATGGAAACGTCCTGTCTTTCAGGCTCTCCATCTGCAAAGCAGAAACTTCACTCTCTTCTAGGACCACAACTGTTGACACACATGCGCTCGATGTCTTAGCTACTGTACTTCTGAGACTAACATTACAGCGAGGAGGTCCAGATCCAAAAATCAAAACTATGCAACAGAAACACTACAAAACATCGATTAGTATACACACACGCACACAAACATGCACAAGTGATGGGATCCTGAAAATAAGGTAGGAGGACCTCAAGTGACGCAACAAGATGGCTTATAAAATATTTTAATGAGAACTTTAAAAAAGCTTGAGCAAATTCATTTTCAACTGTGCTCAATAATGTTGTTTTATCTCGTGATAAGATTACTCATTTCAAACACTGTTAAAGGTAATTAAGATGTAAAATGTTTGATTTCAACCCACAGTTAAGAAGAATCATTTATAAGCCAGTAATGGGATAAGTGTGTAATAGGATCTTTCACAGATATTATCTAATTTAATGTTCACAACTGCTTTGTAAAGTAGGTATCATTCTCCCTGTTTTTTAGGAAACGATTCAGAAGGCTAATGAACAGTCAGATGGAATTTGGCATTAATTATACATTCATGAAACAAATTTGTGGCAAAATATTTTCAAATGGGCTATCATTTTAAAAGACTTTAAATACATGTGGTAGACAGTCAAAAGTTCCCAAGCTACACAGATGCACTGAACAGCAATTCAAGCACCACTGACGCTTTCACTGAGAGTACAAAGATGGCCTGAAAAAGTAGAAGGATCTTCATTTCCACGTATTTCTTTATTTTAAAATGATGACCAGTAAAAAAATTGTAAACATATTCAAGACTTCAAGACCATGGCTACCACCTTCCAGAATGAGGCTGAAAAAATGAAACAGCTCTGGAAAGTGAACTGTTATAAGAGACTGAAAAAAGAGATTACTGAAGGTGGGGGCAAAAAGGACAGAGTTCCTGGAGGAGGCTGCTTTTGTGCTTTCAAGGCATCTGTAGATGTTAAATTAATAAGGAAATTAAACACCACAAAATAACTTACTTAAAGGATACAAACTGCTCCCTCCAGAAGCAGCACTAAGCATGCAAGTGTTTTCAATCATTGACCTTTTCCTGAAGGAATCTCTCCTTAAAAGTCTGTGGTGCTTTCACTACCCCAAAACTGCTACTGTATATGATATTTTCAAGTGCACAAGCTTTAATTTTGTTCTAATTCTTAAAATGTTTGAACAGACTCTGCATAAGCTTTTAAAAAGCTTAACTGTACTGTCTTACACAAGTCACCAAAGAGTTCTCAAAAGGAAAAAGACAGTTGATAAAATATCTAAGTAGGAAAAGCCTGCTAAGACTCAGTTCTAGAGATTGCTCGCTCAAGTCCCCAGCTGCATGCTTTGAAATTCTCATGTATGCTACGTTGTTAAACCAGGAACCAAACTAAGCAGCATCTGCTATTCTACCACCCAGCTCTGCATCTGCTTATTTTTTATAACCCTGATGGTTAGTCATGTATGGATGTGACTGTTGGACTATAAAGGTGAGCACCGAAGAATTGATGCTTTTGAACTGTGGTGTTGGAGAAGACTCTTGAGAGTCCCTTGGACTCAACTAGTCCATCCTAAAGGAGATCAGTCCTGAATGTTCATTGGAAGGACTGATGCTGAAGCTGAAACTCCAATACTTTGGCCACCTGATGTGAAGAGCTGACTCATCTGAAAACAGACTCTGATGCTGGGAAAGATTGAAGGCGGGAGGAGACGGGGAGGACAGAAGATGAGATGGTTGATGGCATCACCAACTTGATGGACATGAGTTTGGGTTAGCTCTGGGAGTTGGTGACGGACAGGGAGGCATGGCGTACTGCAGTCCATGGGGTCGCAGAGTCGGACATGACTGAGCGACTGAAGTAATGGTTAGAAGTTAGGAACCACAGAAGTGGCAAAGAAGTCAGGACATGAGCTAGGCTGTGAGATAGCAGTTAAGATGTTGAGGAGATTAAATGAGTATATCCAAAATACTTAGGAGAGTGCCTTGCACAAGTATTACATCGTGTTAGTCATTATGACTATTATTGATCCAGTTTCTCACTTATAGTAAGAAAACACTGACCTCTGAAAAATGTATCATGGAATGTAAAGATCATCTTTATTTATCTGCAACTTTAACACTTCAGAACACAGTCAAGCACAATGAAGTAGAAGGGCAGGCTTCTGTAGAAGCAAAAACCTGTATTTTGCTACTCAAAAAGAGTTCACTCATTTGGATCCTATTTATTCCTTTTCTATGATTCCTAATGGTGGGGCTATTTAACGTCAATGTGCACAAGAAAACTGGAAGTACCATCCAGGACACTGGTGAGGAACCACAACAACCATCAAAGGATGTGGCAGAAATTACAGAAAGGATAAAAAACTCACAAAGCAGACAAAGCTGAGGCCATTGGACACAGCAATAATCCACCAGACTTAGAAAAGCTTCAGGGTTATCACCTCTAAAGGATACAAAGAATAATATTCATCATGACTAATCTGAGTTACACTAAAACTAAGTGCAGTCTTTTCAGCTTTAAATTGCAGACATGTAATGGATTTTGGAAATTTTTCAAACCAAAATGGTTAAATGTTCTTCTATAAGAAACATTACTAACAGACATAAACCCTTAAGTAATCAGAAAACTCCTGCTATGGACAAAAATCTTATTATGTAAAGGATAAACAATGGTTTCAGAGTACCTGGACTTGTCACATTCAAGGATACACTAGTCGGATTTTTAAATGAACCTAAAAATCTCAAAGGGATTACAGTGTATGTGACCAATGGCTGAGTTACACTCCATTTTCATGTCAGTTTCCTTTGTAACTGTGACCAGCAGCCTTTTCTGAAGACTGATTAACCCCCAACCCAAATAACTGGGGATCTGTCTCAAACACACACACACATGTATATGCATCAAAATATCAAAACTTTCCTTCACCAAAAACTTCTAAATGTCAAATCTATAGAAGAAATTAAAGTGAAAAGATAAATATTTGAGTACTTCAATAATTAAAACTCACATATAAGCATTAAAACCACAAATTAAAACAAAGACACATTTCACATCCCAAAATTAACAGCCTTAAAAAAGTTTTCAAAACTTTTAAAAAGTCAACAAAAGAATAAAGAAATGCAAATTGAAACAATGAAAATACACCTTTACACAAAAGGCTTGTACCTGAATAAAAGCCCAAATTTGGGAGCAGCAGGTGAATGGGTAGGCAAAGTGAAGTATAGCTACAAAACTAAATACCAATCAGGGATAGAAAGAAATGAACTACTGATACAGGTAACAGGCGTGAGGAAAGCAGCTCAAGCTGGAGCACGTTCTGTGTGAGCGCATTCCTGTGACGCTCTGAGTTTTAATCTATGGAAAAGAAATCGGAGCAATGGTCCTCAGTGGGGTGTGGAGGTTGGGGTGTGGCTGGGAGAAGGCAAAGGGAGCTGTTTGGGGTGATGGACATACTCTACACCTGGCCGTGGTGGTGGTTACAGGTACAAGCCTTTGTCAGACTCATTGTATCGTACACTTAGAATGGGAGCAAAGAGTCGGACACGAGGGAGTGACTGAACTGAATGAGTGGAAATCATATCTTTATAAAGCTGACAAAAAAAAAGCAGAGATATTATTATTCATCACCTTTCAAATCTTCAGAATATGAAGACATCGGAATACTCCCAGTTATCTACTTGGAAACAGCACTTACAATGTGCTGGGCACTTCCAGTGTTTTAAACGTAGAACTCCCTTTAGCCATTCGTATAACAACAACCATTTTCACCACTTTTGTAAAAGCAGAAAGTAAACTCAGTAACTTGCCCAAGGCCACTGGACATGGTAAATAAAGTCAGGATGTAGGCGTCGCTGGTGCCTCAGACGGTGAAGAATCTGCCTGCAGTGCAGGCCTGTGTTCGACCCCTGGGTCGAGAAGATCCCCTGGGTCGAGAAGATCCCCTGGGTCAAGAAGATCCCCTGGGTCAAGAAGATCCCCTGGAGGAGGGCATGGCAACCCATTCCAGCATTCCTGCCTGGAGAAGCCCCATGGACAGAGGAGCCTGCTGGCTGACCTTTTAGCCACTGGGCTGCTCCTGACGTGGTGAGGGTTGACGGTCATGATTATACGCTTCTGGTAAACTGTAAGTATCTAGTAGACTGTAAGTATCATTGTTTTGTAAAGCAGTTCGGCAACAGGCATCAAAGTTTTTTGCATTTTTAATATCCTTTCGTCTAGTCATTGTCTAGTCGTTTAGATTATCATAAACAGAAATCATTCAAAATGTCTAGATGCCAAAAATGTTTCCTGGACATCTGTTGCTAAATCCAATGGATATTACAGTCTTGTATCCTCTGAAGCACTTGGCTCCGGTTCCCTTTCCTCAAACACTGTTCCCTGGCCTTGCTACAACCAGTGCACAGGTTTATCTCCTCCTCGGTCTCGGACTGTTTTCTCTCAAGTCTCCTTTTTCTCTGCTGCTTCTGGGCTGTGAGTGTTTCCCAGAATTTCACTTAATCCTCTGTCCACTCTAAACCTCATAAACCAATCATTTCCAAATCAAACTGGTAACCCTGGTCTCTTCGTGGGCTCCAGATTCATAAATCCCACAGGTCACCAAATATCCACTCAAGGATGGCCTGCAGGTATCTACACAAGTCTAGAACTGAACTTCCCTTTCCTTCAAATTCCTTTTCTCTTTTTGTAACCTCCGAGTGAAAATGACCACCATCCACTCTGATGACCAGGCCATTACTCGGCAATCCTTTGCCTGGATTCAGCATCCAAGCTCTGTCCCTTCTGAAACTAAGTATTTCTTCACTTCTTTATATTTCCACTGCCTCTAGAGCTAACTCATTTGAAAAGACCCTGATGTTGGGAAGGACTGAAGGCAGGAGGAGAAGGGGACTACAGAGGATGAGATGGTTGGATGGCATCACTGACTCAATGGACATGAGTTTGGATAAACTCCGGGAGTTGGTGATGGATAGGGAGGCCTGGCGTGCTGTGGTTCAGGGGGTCGCAAAGAGTCAGACACGACTGAGTGGCTAAACTGAACTGAACTACCTTAGTTCAGGCCTATAATCATGCCTAAATGACAACCACATTCTCTAAATTCAATAGTCATCTGATTTATGGCTTCTTAAATGTACCATCTCTTTCACTGGCCTCTGGCACTTAATACGCTGCTGGGAATGCCTTTTCACCTAAGTCAAATTTGATCATGTCCATTCTATTTGTTAGAAGCTGATGACAGACTGGCTGGATCAGTCCATGTCCTGTGTGTACTGGTACTGTGTGTACACAGTCCCTCACCTCACAGGGCACTTGGTCTAGAAGGGAACCACAGGCAAATACATAAAGGAAGAATCAACCCCATCTGTGATAAAGGGTATTAAGAAAAAGAACAGGTAACTGAGAAAGAGAATAAACGGGAACTTCAGCCACTTCAGATTAAAGAAGAGTCAGAAAGTGCATCTGAGCCAGTCTGCTATTGCTGCTATCCAAATTACCACTAATGTCAGACTTTATTTTTTGGGCTCCAAAATCACTGCTGATGGTGACTGCAGCCATGAAATTAAAAGATGCTTACTCCTTGGAAGGAAAGTTATGACCAACCTAGATACCATATTCAAAACTAGAGACATTACTTTGCCAACAAAGGTCTGTCAAGGCTATGGTTTTTCCAGTGGTCATGGATGGATGTGAGAGTTGGACTGTGAAGAAAGCTGAGCGCCGAAGAATTGATGCTTTTGAACCGTGGTGTTGGAGAAGACTCTTGAGAGTCCCTTGGACTGCAAGGAGATCCAACCAGTCCATTCTAAAGGAGATCAGTCCTGGGTGTTCATTGGAAGGACTGATGCTAAAGCTAAAACTCCAATACTTTGGCCACCTCACGCGAAGAGTTGACTCATTGGAAAAGACTCTGATGCTGGGAGGGATTGGGGGCAGGAGGAGAAGGGGATGACAGAGGATGAGATGGCTAGATGGCATCACCGACTCGATGGACATGAGTGTGGGTAAAGTCCGAGTGGGTGATGGACAGGGAGGCCTGGCATGCTGCAATTCATGGGGTCACAAAGAGTCGGACACGACTGAGCGACTGAACTTAACACAGATGCATTATCATATAGTTCTGTAAACAGAAGTCCAAACATGCCTCCCTGAGTTCAAGTCACAGCGAGGCTGTGCTCCTTCGGGGTGCTCTAGCAGACCCCGCCTCAGCTTCCAGTCTGCAGCGCTCCTTGACCAATGGCTTCTCTCCTCCAGGGCTTCCCTGGGGGCTCAGATGGTAAATAGTCTGGCTGCAGTGCAGGAAACTCGGGTTCAATCCCTGGGTCTGGAAGATCCTCTGGAAAAGGAAAAGGCAACCCACTCCAGTATTCTTGCCTGGAGAGTCCCACGGACAGAGGAGCCTGGCGGGCTACAGTCCGTGGGGCCGCAAGGGTCAGACATGACTGACTGACTTCACTTCCCTCTCTCCTCCAGCAATGGTCTGGCCGAGATGTTTCCACAAGGCCATCTCTCTGGCTCCATCTCTTCTGCCTCCCTCTTCCATTTTTAAGTGAAAGTGAGTGAAATCGCTCAGTCATGGCCGACTCTTTGCGACCCCGTGGACTGTAGCCTACCAGGCTCCTCCTTCCATGGGATTCTCCAGGCAGGAATACTGGAGTGGGTTGCCATTTCCTTCTCTAGAGGATCTTCCTGACCCAGGGATTGAACCCGGTCTCCCGCATTGCAGGCAGACACTTTAACCTCTTCCACTTTTAAAGACCCTGGTAATTATCAGTGGGCTCAACTGCATAATTAAGGAAAATCTCATCTTAATAATACCAGCTGATCAACAACTTTAATTTCCCTTCACTGAACATATTCATTGGGCTTCCCTGGTGGCTCAGCGGTAAAGAATCCGCCTGCCAATGCAGGAGACATAACAGATGTGGTGGATTCGATTCCTGGGTTGGGAAGATCCCTTGGAGAAGGAAATGGCAACCCACTCCAGTATTCCTGCCTGGGAAATCCCATGGACAGAGGAATCTGGTGGCTATAGTCCATGGGGTCACACAGTCAGACACGACTGAAGCGGCTGAGCACATAACACAGTCACAGGTCCCAGACATTAGGCCATGGGTATCTTTCAGGAGGCATATTCTATTATCTATCACAGCATCTAAGAAAACATTTAAACTGAGACCACAGGGTTTAGAGAATCGGCCAAGGTGGGAGATAGTGCGTGTGTCACGATGCACTCCAGGCAGAAGGGAAGAGGGCCATGTGTGTGTGTGTGTGTGTGCTCCAGGCAGAAGTCGGGGGGTGGGG
>SJYQ01104590.1:0-11153 GCA_006410935.1 Redunca redunca
AACTGAAAACCAGAAGCAGGAGGCTTAAGTCCAAATCCTGAGAACATCAGAGAACTTCTGACTCCAGGGAACATTAATCAATAGGAGCTCATCAAACGCCTCCATACCTACACTGAAACCAAGCACCACACAAGGGCCACCAAGTTCCAGAGCAAGACATACCACACAAATTCTCCAGCAACACAGGAACACACCCCTGAGCTTCAATATACAGGCAGCTCAAGTTACTCCAAAACCACTGACATCTCTTAACTCATTACTGGACACTTCATTGCACTCCAGAGAGAAGAAATCCAGTTCCAGCCACCAGAACTCAGACACAAGCTTCCCTAACCAAGAAATCTTGACAAGCCACTGATACAACCCCACCCACAGCAAGGAAACTCCATAATAAAGAGAACTCCACAAACTGCCAGAATACAGAAAGGCCATCCCAAACGCAGTAATATAACCAAGATGAAGAGACAGAGGAATACCCAGCAGGTAAAGGAACAGGATAAATCCCCACCAAACTGAACAAAAGAGGAAGAGATAGGGAATCTACCTGATAAAGAATTCTGAATAATGATAGTGAAAATGATCCACAATCTTGAAATCAAAATGGAATCACAGATAAATAGTCTGGAGACAAGGATTGAGAAGATGCAAGAAAGGTTTAACAAGGACCTAGAAGAAATAAAAAAGAGTCAATATATAATGAATAATGCTATAAATGAGATCAGAAACACTCTGGAGGCAACAAATAGTAGGATAACGGAGGCAGAAGATAGGATTAGTGAAATAGAAGGCAGAATGCTAGAAATAAATGAATCAGAGAGGAAAAAAGAAAAACGAATTAAAAGAAATGAGGACAATCTCAGAGACTTCCAGGACAATATGAAATGCTCCAACATTCGAATTATAGGAGTCCCAGAAGAAGAAGATAAAAAGAAAGACCATGAAAAAATACTTGAAGAGATAATAGTCGAAAACTTCCCTAAAATAGGGAAGGAAATAATCACCCAAGTCCAAGAAACCCACAGAGTCCCAAACAGGATAAACCCAAGGCGAAACATCCCAAGACACATACTAATCAAATTAACAAAGATCAAACATAAAAAACAAATATTAAAAGCAGCAAGGGAAAAACAACAAATAACACACAAGGGGATTCCCATAAGGATAACAGCTGATCTTTCAATAGAAACTCTTTAGGCCAGGAGCGAATGGCCAGACATACTTAAAGTGATGAAAGAAAATAAACTACAGCCCAGATTACTGTATCCAGCAAGGATCTCATTTAAATATGAAGGAGAAATCAAAAACTTTACAGACAAGCAAAAGCTGACAGAATTCAGCACCAACAAACCAGCTCTCCAACAATTGCTAAAGGATATTTTCTAGACAGGAAACAAAAAAAGGGCGTATAAACCCAAGCCCAAAACAATAAAGTAAATGGCAACGGGATCATACTTATCAGTAATTACCTTAAACGTAAATGGGTCGAATACCCCAACCAAAAGACAAAGACTGGCTGAATGGATACAAAGACAAGACCCCTACATATGTTGTCTACAAGAGACCCACCTAAAAACAAGGGACACATACAGACTGAAAGTGAAGGGCTGGAAAAAGATATTCCATACAAATAGAGACCAAAAGAAAGCCAGAGTAGCTATACTCATATCAGATAAAATAGACTTTAAAACAAAGGCTGTGAAAAGAGACAAAGAAGCCCACTACATAATGATCAAAGGATCAATCCAAGAGGAAGATATAACAATTATAAATATGTATGCACTCAACATAGGAGCACCACAATATGTAAGACAAATGCTAACAAGTATGAAAGGGGAAATTAACAATAACACAATAGTGGGAGAGTTTAATATCCCACTCACACCTATGGACAGATCAACTAAACAGAAAATTAACAAAGAAACACAAACTTTAAATGATACAATAGACCAGTTGGACCTAATTGATATCTATAGGACATTTCACCCTAAAGCAATGAATTTCACCTTTTTCTCAAGTGCTCACGGAACCTTCTCCAGGATACATCACATCCTGGGCCATAAATCTAGCCTTGGTAAATCAAAAAACATTGAAATCATTCCAAGCATCACTTCTGACCATAATGCATTAAGCTTAGATCTCAATTACAGGAGAAAAATTATTAAAAATTCCAACACATGGAGGCTGAACAACACGCTTCTGAATAACCAACAAATCACAGAAGACATAAAAAAAGAAATCAAAATGTGCATAGAAACGAATGAAAATGAAAACACAACAATCCAAAACCTGTGGGTCACTGTAAAAGCAGTGCTAAGGGGAAAGTTCATAGCAATACAGGCATACCTCAAGAAACAAGAAAAAAGTCAAATAAATAACCTAACTCTACACCTAAAGCAACTAACAAAGGAAGAAATGGAGAACCCCAGGTTAGTAGAAGGAAAGAAATCTTAAAAATTAGGGCAGAAATAAATGCAAAAGAAACAAAAGAGACCATAGCAAAACTCAGCAAAGCCAAAAGCTGGTTCTTTGAAAGGATAAGTAAAATTGACAAATCATTAGCCAGACTCATCAAGAAACAAAAGGAGAAAAATCAAATCAACAAAATTAGAAATGAAAATGGAGAGATCACAACAGACAACACAGAAATACAAAGGATCATAAGAGACTACTATCAACAATTATATGCCAATAAAATGGACAACGTGGAAGAAATGGACAAATTCTTAGAAAAGTACAACTTTCCAAAACTGAATCAGGAAGAAATAGAAAACTTTAACAGACCCATCACAAGCACGGAAATTGAAACTGTAATCAGAAATCTTCCAGCAAACAAAAGACCAGGTCCAGACGGCTTCACAGCTGAATTCTACCAAAAATTTAGAGAAGAGCTAACACCTATCCTACTCAAACTCTTCCAGAAAATTGCAGAGGAAGGTAAATTTCCAAACTCATTCTATAAGGCTACCGTCATCCTAATACCAAAACCTGACAAAGATGCCACAAGAAAAGAAAACTACAGGCCAATATCACTGATGAACATAGATGTAAAAATGCTTAACAAAATTCTAGCAATCAGAATCCAGCAACACATTAAAAAGATCATACACCATGACAAAGTGGGCTTTATCCCAGGGATGCAAGGATTCTTCAATATCTGCAAATCAATCAATGTAATTCACCACATTAACAAATTGCAGAGAAAGCCTTTAACAAAATTCAGCATCCATTTATGAGAAGAACTCTCCAGAAAGCAGGAATAGAAGGAACATATCTCAACATAATAAAAGCTCTATATGACAGACCCACAGCAAACATTATCCTCAATGGTGAAAAATTGAAAGCATTTCCCCTAAAGTCAGGAACAAGACAAGGGTGCCCACTTTCACCACTACTATTCAACATAGTTCTGGGAGTTTTGACCATAGCATTCAGAGCAGAAAAAGAAATAAAAGGAATCCAAATTGGAAAAGAAGAAGTAAAACTCTCACTGTTTGCAGATGACATGATCCTCTACATAGAAAACCCTAAAGACTCCACCAGAAAATTATTAGAACTAATCAATGAATATAAAGTTGCAGGATATAAAATCAACCCACAGAAATCCCTTGCATTCCTATACACTAATAATGAGAAAGTAGTAAAAGAAATTAAGGAAACAATTCCATTCACCATTGCAACGAAAAGAATAAAATACTTGGGAGATTATCTACCTAAAGAAACTAAGGACCTATATATAGAAAACTATAAAACATTGATGAAAGAAATCAAAGAGGACACTAATAGATGGAGAAATATACCATGTTCAGGGATCAGAAGAATCAATATAGTGAAAATGAGTATACTACCCAAAGCAATCTACAGATTCAATGCAGTCCCTATCAAGCTGCTGCTGCTGTTGCCAAGTCACTTCAGTCGTGTCCAACTCTGTGCAACCCTATAGACAGCAGCCTACCAGGCTCTGCCATCCCTGGGATTCTCCAGGCAAGAACACTGGAGTGGGTTGCCATTTCCTTCTCCATCTATCAAGCTACCTGTGGTATTTTTCACAGAGCTAGAACAAATAATTTCACAATTTGTATGGAAATACAAAAAAACCTCAAATAGCCAAAGCAATCTTGAGAAAGAAGAATGGAACTGGAGGAATCAACCTGCCTGACCTCAGGCTCTACTACAAAGCCACAGTCATCAAGACAGTATGGTACTGGCACAAAGATTGAAATATAGATCAATGGAACAAAATAGAAAGCCCAGAGATAAATCCACACACCTATGGACACCTTATCTTTGACAAAGGAGGCAAGAATATACAATGGAGTAAAGACAATCTCTTGAACAAGTGGTGCTGGGAAAACTGGTCAACCACTTGTAAAAGAATGAAACTAGAACACTTTCTAACACCATTCACAAAAATACACTCAAAATGGATTAAAGATCTAAACATAAGACCAAAAACTATAAAACTCCTAGAGGAGAACTTAGGCAAAACACTCTCCAACATAAATCACAGCAGGATCCTCTATGATCTACCTCCTATAATACTGGAAATAAAAACAAAAATAAACAAATGGGATCTAATTAAACTTAAAAGCTTCTGCACAACAAAGGAAACTCTAAGCAAGGTGAAAAGATGGCCTTCTGAATGGGAGAAAATAATAGCAAATGAAGCAACTGACAAACAACTAATCTCAAAAATATACAAGCAACATATGCAGCTCAATTCCAGAAAAATAAATAACCCAATCAAAAAATGGGCCAAAGAACTAAATAGGCATTTCTCCAAAGAAGACATACAGATGGCGAACAAACACATGGAAAGATGCTCAACATCACTCATTATTAGAGAAATGCAAATCAAAACCACAATGAGGTATCATTTCACACCAGTCAGAATGGCTGTGATCCAAAAGTCTACAAGCAATCAATGCTGGAGAGGGTGTGGAGAAAAGGGAACCCTCTTACACTGTTGGTGGGAATGCAAACTAGTACAGCCACTATGGAGAACAGTGTGGAGATTCCTTAAAAAACTGGAAATAGAACTGCCTTATGACCCAGCAATCCTAGTGCTGGGCATACACACCAAGGAAACCAGAATTGAAAGACACGTGTACTCCAACGTTCATCGCAGCACTGTTTATAGTAGCCAGGACATAGAAGCAACCTAGATGTCCATCAGCAGACGAATGGATAAGAAAGCTGTGGTACATATACACAATGGAGTATTAGCCATTGAAAAGAATACATTTGAATCAGTTCTAATGAGGTGGATGAAACTGGAGCCTATTATACAGAGTGAAGTAAGCCAGAAAGAAAAACACCAGTACAGTATACTAACACATATATATGGAATTTAGAAAGATGGTAATGGTAACCCTGTATGCGAGACAGCAAAAGAGACACAGATGTATAGAACAGACTTTTGGACTCTGTGGGAGAGGGCGAGGGTGAAATGATTTGGGAGAATGGCATTGAAACATGTATACTATCATGTAAGAAATGAATCACCAGTGTAGGTTCGATACAGGATACAGGATGCTTGGGGCTGGTGCACTGGGATGACCCAGAGAGATGATATGGGAAGGGTGGTGGGAGGGGGGTTCAGGGTTGGGAACTCATGTACACCTGTGGTGGATTCATGTCAATGTATGGCAAAACCAATACAGTATTGTAAAGAAAAAAAAAAAAAAAAAAAACACTAGAAATTATCTAGTCTGAGCAACAGAGAGAAAATGAGCTAAAAAAGGAACATCAAGGACCTGTGGGAAGGAACATCAAGGACTGTAATGAATCATATGTTCATGCCATCAAAATCCTGGAAATGGAAGATAAAGGGGGAGGGACTGAAAAATACTTTAAAAAATAATGGCAAAGAACTTCTCACATACAGTAAAAGACAGAAAACTACAGACGCAAGAAGCTAGGTGAAACTCAAACCAGAGGAACTCAAACAAATTCAGGTTTATTATAATTGAATCCGTGGCACTAAAGACAAAGAAATCTTGAAGTCAGTGAGTGAGAAACAACAATTTATCTACAGAGAAAACAAATCAAATGACAGTGAGTCTTACCAAGAGCCATAAAGACCAAAAGAAAGCAGCTTATTTTTCAAACACTTAGAGAAAAGAACTATTAATCTGGAGCTTTACATTCAGTAAAAATGTCCTTAAGGAATGAAGGAGAAATGAAGATATTCTCAGAAGAAAGAATATATCGAGAATGTTTTTTTGTTTTTGTCAGAAGACCTGACATAAAAGGATAGCTAAAAGCAGTTCCCCAATATAAATAATTTTAAAAATACTTAGCACACTTAGAACATCAGGAAGGAAAGAGAGCACATTAAAAAAAAAAAGTGGGGGTTATATAATGATGAAAGGGTCAATCAACCAGGAATATCCAGTAATCCCAAAAACATATTAAAACAAACAGACAAAAAAAGCAGAGACATTACTTTGCTGACAAATGTCCATCTGGTCAAAGCCATGGATTTTTTGGTAGTCATGTATGGATGTGAGAGTTGGACCATAAAGAAAGCTGAGCACCGAAGAATTGATGCTTTTGAACTGTGGTGTTGGAGAAGACTCTTGAGTCTGTTGGACTGCAAGGAGATCCAACCAGTTCATCCTAAAGGAAATCAGTTCTGAATATTCATTTTAAGGACTGATGCTGATAACTCCAATTCTTTGGCCACCTGATGTGAAGAACTGACTCATTGGAAAAGACCCTGATGTTGGGGAAGATTGAAGGCAGGAGGAGAAGGGGATGACAGAGGATGAGATGGCTGGATGGCATCACCAACTTTATGGACTTGAGTTTGAGCAAGCTTTGGGAGCTGCTGATGGACAGGGAGGCCTGGCATGCTGCAGACCATGGTGTCTCAAAGAGTCAAACATAACTGAGCAACTGAACTGAACTAGTGAAAAGCAAAAATTCGTAGTACTGTAAAAAAGGATAAACCCACAATTAAACACCCATTCATGATAAAAACCCTTAGAAAAATATGACTAAAATTCTTCAGTTTAATAAAGGTTCCTTCCTGGAGAAGGAAATGACAACCCACTCCAGTATTCTTGTCTGGAAAATCCCATGGACTGAGAAGTCTGATAGGCTACAGTCCATGGGGTTGCAAAGAGTCGGACACAACTGAGAGACTTCACTTTCACTTTAATAAAGGTACTTGCAAAACAACTATAGCTTCTATTGTACTTAACTATAAAACCTTGAATTCATTTTTCTTGAGATCTGGAAGAAGACCCTGATATCTGTTAATACTACCATCGTTGAAAATAATACATCGTTTTAGCCAGTGAAAAACAGTGAGCTAAATAAGTAAAAGACATACAGATCTTAAAGAAGAAAATAAAACTTCCTCTTTTCAGATTACATAATTATCTTTGTTGAGTAAATCAAATAAATCTACAAAAATATTGCTAGAAGTAATATATTTTCAGCAAGATTGTAGGATATAAATATTCAAAATTCAGTAGAATTTTTATATGCTAGTAATGAGCACTTTGACTTAACTTTAAAATATAATACCATTGATGGTCATTTGCAAAATGAAATAATGTGTAAACTAACGAATATGTAGGAGTTGTATGCTAAATACTATACAACATGGTTTAAAGAAATCAAATATCTAAATAACTTGGGGGACACATCTTGTTCATNTTGGAAAACTCACATGATGAAGGTAACAATTTTCCTGAAATTGAAACATAGGTTTAATTAATTTCTTTCAAAATCCTAGTAAAATGTTGTGTAGTTACTTGTAGACAAGATTATTCTATAAGCTATAAAGTTGAAGAAACAGGAATATCAGTGGGATACAGTTAAAACAATGCTGAGAGGGAATTTTATGATATTAAACATATATATTAGGAAAGGAAAAAAGCTTTAAATTAATCTAAGCTAAAACTATTATAAAGAAGAATAAAGAGGAGGGATTACTCTACCTGAATCCAAGAGTTATCGAGTTGCTAAAATCAAATTTCATGGTGTTGATGAAGGCAGGGACACACAGACCGATGGAAAAGAGTAGAGTTTGGAAATGGAACCCCGTAAATATGCCCCAATGACTTTTTATAAAGGTATGAAAGCATTCTGATGGGTGAAATACAGAGTTCTATTTTTAACTGCTGCCTTTCACAGTCAGTTCCAGGAAACTCACACTTTGTCTTCTGAACTACTGAATTCCTGATTCCTGGGAGCAAGCACGGGAGAGTCACTAAAGAATTCCTGGGGCAGGTGAACAGACACATGAATAGTTTGATAACCTGCGAAATCTGCAGCAGCATCCTGCGTACTCAACCAGCAACCTTGATGTTAGGATCCGATGCCCTCTCTACCAGTTTTGATTGGTGTGTAGTTGCTTTACAATGTGGTGTTAGTTTCTGCTGTGTAGCAAAGTGAATCCGTTATATAGCCCCTCTTTTATATATATATATATATATATATATATATATATATATAGGATAGTAGGATAGTGAAGTCACTCAGTCGTGTCTGACTCTTTGCGACCCCATGGACTGTAGCCTACCAAGCTCCTCTGTCCATGGGATTTTCCAGGCAATAGCACTGGAGTGGATTGCCATTTCCTTCTCCAGGGGATCTTCCCGACCCAAGGATCGAACCCAGGTCTCCCGCATTGTAGACAGATATCCCCTCTTTCTCAGATTTGCTTCCCATCTAGGTCGCCACAGAGTGTGGAGTAGAGTTCCTTGTGCTATACAGTAGGCGCTCATTAACTGTCTATTTTATACATAGTAGAGTATATATGCCCACTCCAATCTCGTAACTGGTCCCACCCCACCTTTCCTCTTTGGCGTCCACACGTTTGTTCTCTACATCTGTCTCTATCTCTGCTTCACAGGTAAGCTCGTCTGTGCTATTTTTCTAGATTCTCTGTATAAGCAATACTATACTATATTTGCTGTCCTCTTTCACCCTCCTTCACTCTGTGTGACAGTCTCTAGGTCCATCCGTGTCTCTACAAATGGCACTGTTTCATTCCTTGTATGGATGAGCAGTATTCCGCGGTATATACGTACCGCATCTGTACCCACTCATCTGCTGATGGATGCTAAGTCGCTCCCATGAGCTGGTAAACAGCGCCGCAGCGGGCACTGCTGCCCCATGTCCCATGTATGTGTGCTCAGTCGTGTCCAACTCTGTGCAACCCGGTGGACTGCAGCCCGCCAGGCTCCTCTGTCCATGGGATTCTCCAGGCAAGAACACTGGCGTGGGTTGCCATTTCCTTCTCCAGGGGATCTCCACCCAGGGTTTGAATCCACACCTCTTGTGTCTCCTGCATTGGCGGGCAGGTTCTTTATGAACTGAGCCACTGGGGAAGCCCCAAACACTGCAGTAACTTGGGGCAGTTAGCGGTACACATTTCTGCAGTAGCCTTTAATTTTCAGAAAGCAAGAGTTTAACTCCAGCTGACTTAATGAGTGGATGTGCTGAATTTTATTCATTTCACTTTTTAAGTAATGCAATTAGATATTTTTATTGTCACTAAATCATGATATTATATGTTATATCATTATAGTATATGGTGGCTAGTGCTGCAAGGGCTTCCCAGTGGCTCAGAGGTAAAGAATCAGCCTGAAAATGCAGGAGATGCAGGTTTGATCCCTGGGTCAGGAAGGTCCCCTAGAGGAGAAAATGACAACCCACTCCAGTGTTCTTTCCTGGAAAATTTCATGGACAGAAGAGGCAGTCCATAGGGTCACAAAAGAGTCGGACACAACTGAGCATGAAATGAGATGTGCTTTTACAAAGGAAAAAACAACAGGAAAATTCCTTTCATTGTCTTGAAATGGGAGATTTCACTTCGATAATTCCTCCAGCATTTTATAAAGCGCTTGTATTTATAGTAATGAAAAAATATAAATCCACACATATTTCACTGTGGGAGAAATAAATGAAGCCCAGTCCTGGGAGGCTTGTCTTTAATCATGAAATGTACAACATTTGGCTGTGGTGAATTAGCCATTTGTCTCACTAATGTACATCCTCTGGAGCACTGAAAGCCCAGCAAAAAATTCCATGGCATACGTGCCCTCCAGGGGCCTGGGCATGAGTTACGTGTAGACACAAAAAGATCCTAGTGTGTTGATGCCAGATCATATTTATGTCAGAAAAGCCCTAACTTACATGATTCTCTTTATCTGAAAAAGCTCCACAAATATATCCATCAGAAACACTGCGTATTTCAGCCATGGGACACCAAATAAGAGACAATAAGCATTCGTTGTCTTGTGATTTATCTTCGGTTTCTGTTAGAGGCATCATCGACAGAGACAACTGTCCTGGTTTCAAACCCATGTGGTTCTTAGCCTACTTTCTGCATCTGTCTCTACGTTCCTCACATTGAGTTTTATTGTTTAAGATGGCAAGAAAAAAAAAAAGTCATATCAGAACATTCAGACATGCAGACAATTAAACAGCCCTTGGGGATTATTTCTACCATAAATGTGGCCATTTTGATTAACTCGGTCCACCTGCTATTATTGCAAACTATTCATCAGAGCCGGCCAGTCCTACATAAATGCCATCAGCAGAGGAGACAGCCTAGCTGAAGAGACAGCAGGAGCATTAATCTTTGCAGCTATACATTACTCATGTGAGTTTACTATTCTAATCTTGTAGGTTTTAAAAAATCACATCCTCACCAGAGAGGGTAGTATTTTCAGATCAGTCTCACCAGATTTACTCTCAGTCTCAACATTCAGTTGATAGGGAGAGGAGATGGCTACCAGCCATATTAAATCTCACTTAACCTTTAATCCTGTCTCTCAAAAGGAATTTTACATTTTGCATTTGTTTTTCTTACATTTCAAAATGATACCATTGTTTAAAATATTGTTCCACTTGAAAATAGGAAGAGTAGATCTGTGTTTATGGAAAGTCACTTATGGGTTTTAAGTACAATTATATAGAAATTTTAAATACAGTTACATATAAATCAGATTGTGGGTTCATTTTCTTTGTTAATTTTGATATTATAAATTTGAATTTTGGAGTTTCACTTCATAAGAAACACTGAAGTTCTAATACATTAAATAATTTTATTAAAAGATAAAAACCAGAGAATGGATATAAAATTATAGGAAAACATATATATGATCTTGAAATCAGTCACTTCCCCCCAAATC
>SJYQ01104590.1:12030-31413 GCA_006410935.1 Redunca redunca
TCTGATAATACTTTTGCATTTTATTTGCTTATCTATCTTAAGTGTTTCTACAATTACATAATAGTTTTGTATAAAAAAGATTAAATAAAAAGGTGTGTAAATTTAAAGAAAAACAAGTTTGTCTTGCAAAGACTATCTTTGTTTGTAATTTCTCATTTTATGTATGTTTGTGCGATGCCCTCTGACAGCAAGGAAGATGCGTAGCGAACAGTCGGTTCCAGGAGTCTGAGCCTAGAGCCTTGTATAATCACTCGTTAAGACAAAAGAAACTAGGGGAAGACTCTTTGCAAATGATACTGAGTATGACGGGTCCAGCTCTTCCTGAAATGTCATGCTTTCTTTATGATGTTTTGCATTCAGAGACAACTCACAAACATACTCCGAGCACGCCGATGTTTTTTCAGCTTGCAAGCCACTCTCAATGTTCTTTGTGGCTGTCTGCAGGCATGATCCCTGTGAGATGACACACTGAGATCAGAGGGGGCCTTGTCTGCCATGCACTTCACAGAATTCACTCTGGAATTGATCTGTGTCCCAAAGGTTTGGATAATCACAAAAGCAGTGATGATTTTCCTGAGTAAATTCCAGTCACCCAGGAAGTGCTGCACACGGCATTTAATTGGTTCCCAGCATATATTGCTTGTGGATGAAGAGCACTGTTTTCAAAGATATCCATAAACCGTGCTGTGAGCTATTTATAACCTAATTTTGTTCTTCCCATGAAATGTAAAGTGTCTACCCCTTGCATGAATGGCAGTGAGCTAAGGCACTTGGAAATTTTAGCAATAGAAAATGCAGTTGGATTCCTCAAGAACTTCAAAATCTGGAAAGATAGACAAGTCAGAGCTCACCTGATTTTAAAGCTCCTTTCTCCTGGCTAGGTATCCACATCTTACAACAGAAATGAAAGCAACCGACACCCTGGGCTGGAGTTATCCACAAGAGACGATCAGGCTGCTGGCCAGCCAACCTCCCTCTGTGACCTGCGGCTCCCACGGGGTCCTGTCAATCACTTTGTCTGTTTTAGGATGTTCCTGGGGGTGGGGGTGGGGTGGCATTTAACCAGCACCGGTGGCAGGAAGACACAGGCTCAGGTGTCTACAGAGAGAGAAAGGAAGGTTGGAATATATTCTCTACCTCTGGAAGCTTGTCATCTTATTGGAAGAAACTCAGAATCAAGAAGGTCTTGTAATTTTTACCTGTGTTCTCATTTCCAGCTTGCTCTTACAAAGTAGGACATGATGTGATGATGGATTATTTATTGGTGCTCCTGGGAAGGAGTTAACTGTTAGTCTTTTTTCTTATTTCATAACAGATGTCTTAACCTTATTAAGTTACTAATATAAATATTTTGAGGAACTAAGAAGTTGCTATTCATTTACACAGTTACATACTACTTGTACAACCAGTTCCATGAGATTCACGTGAGGCCAGGCTCGCACACCCAGAGGCCTTGTCGTAGACTAAAGGCAGGAGACCGAGGCAGCAGCCCCAGCCTTCAGGACCAGGACAGCAGGTGGGCAAGAGAGCAGTGGGCAGAGAGATGACCTGGTGTCTTGGGAGTCTGAGGGCCCACTGTCCTCGATGTCTTGACTGGTGGGAGCTTGGTATGGTTGGTCCATTGCCTAAATCTTTCTTAGTGTCTTATAAGCTAGACA
Organism: Redunca redunca; assembly: GCA_006410935.1. Classification (NCBI taxonomy): domain Eukaryota; kingdom Metazoa; phylum Chordata; class Mammalia; order Artiodactyla; family Bovidae; genus Redunca; species Redunca redunca. The sequence continues at coordinate 13,689 of SJYQ01104590.1, forward strand.
ACATCCTTCTAAAAAATCATTTTCCACTGAAATTCATCCGGGTCATGTGCTCCTTCTTAAGAAAACTAATTGTTCGTTGTGCCCGTGTGCTCAGTCGTGTCTGACTCTTGGTGACCCCATGGGAGGTAGTCTGCCAGATGCCTCCAGCCATGGGATTTCCCAGGCAAGAATACTGGAGTGGGTTGCCATTCCCTTCTCTGAGGGATCTTTCTGACCCAGGGATAGAAGTGGTAGAGACTTAGAATCATCAATCAGTTCAGTTCAGTTCAGCTGCTCAGTCCTGTCCGACTCTTTGCGACCCCATGAACCGCAGCATGCCAGGCCTCCCTGTCCATCACCAACTCCCGGAGTCCACCCAAACCCACGTCCATTGAATCGGTGATGCCATCCAGCCATCCCATCCTCTGTTGTCCCCTTTTCCTCCTGCCCTCAATCTTTCCCAGCATCAGGGTATTTTCCAACGAGTCAGCTCCTCAGTCCTCGATCAAGACACAAGCAAACATGAAGTTGGGTGAGTCTGCTGGAGCTTTCAAAAGCCCTGTTCTCACTGGCTGGGGAAAGCAAGCTCCTTCACGTTCATGCTACATGACAGCATTATGTCCTGATGCTAAGTGTCTGGTGTGGATCACACTGAACCTGCCCTTGTTAAAGAGGCAGAAACAGCAGGACCGGGACCAGGGGTGAAGTGATCCTTTGGGGCCTTAACTGTAATTAGGACACATTTTGCAAGGGCTTGGATACTCTCTTCAGTCCATTTCATTTTCAAAATAACATGGTTCTAAAATTACATATGTAGAGCACGAGGCTTTGATCAGAGATTTTAGCACAAAACTTCATCAACAGCCTCAACATGGTAATATTGATCTTTCTCCCCCCAGGAGTGGTGAAGAGTTGTTTTCAGCACCCACCAGGTAACCTTCCTAGCTATGTTGCAGATCCTTTTACAGCAAAAACAATGTCCTATTCCGGTCAGATTTCCTTCAGCGTGTGTGTTAGTTTCCAAGGGCTGCTGTGGTAACGTGCCACACGCTCAATGGTTTATAATGGTAGAAATGTCTTCCATGACCGTTTTGGAGGCCAGAAGTCCCAGGGCAAGTTTTCAGCAGGGCCGGGCTCCCTCGAAGGCCCTGGGTGGAACCCTCTCTCCCTCCCCCGAGCCACTGGTGGTGGCCCCGGCCCTTGGTGTCTGCTTGGCACTGTACCCCTCTAATCGCTGCTGCTCTGGTCACGTGACACTCTGCCTGTGTGTCTTCTGTGTCTTCTTAGAGACACCCATCCATCATATCGGGCTTTCCCTGGTGGCTCAGTGGTAAGGAATCTGCCTGCAGTGCAGAAGACGCAGGAGATGTGGCTTTGACCCCTGGGTCAAGAAGATCCCATGGAGGAGAAAATGGGCAACCCACTCCAGTATCCTTGCCAGGAAAAAAATCCCATGGACAAAGGAGCTTGATGGGCAAGGATCCATGGAGTCCCCAGGAGTAGGACATGACTGAGCGATTGAGTACTTACACTTATCACATTGTATCAGGGCCCACTTTCCCCTGTGTGACCTCATTCTTACTTGGCTACATCCACAAAGGCCTTTCTCCTCATAAGGTCACCTCCCCTGGTCCTAGGATCTGGATTTCAGAGTATCTTCTAGGAGAAACAATTTAACCTAAAAAAGCATGTGACCCGGTGAAGACACATATGCTGTTTAGAGGGTGTATTAAATGTATTTCTCATCTCCTAGTCTCCTTCTGCTCACCATAAATCGGCATCTTGGGAGTTCTTCCCTCCCCCTCTTTCTTCAGTTTTATGCTTTCAATCTCTCTGCGTATTTAACTTGGGAATTCAAACATATTTCCCACCAGAAAGAATCACTGTTTCCTTTGTGTGCAAGAAAAAGCTAAAGATGTTTTTGCAACTAGTTGCATCTCCGTGCCTCCTCCATCACCATGAAGAGACACTGCATCTCAACTCTTGGCACCATTTCTCGATTCAGACCTCCACCTCCTCCTCATGGTCTAGAAATAGAACCGCACAAACAAGAGACCTACATACTGTCTGTCTTATGAGCCTGTCTCCCTGACGAGCCGCTACATTTCTTTCTCTCCTCTTTTGAATCCATTACCTCCCCCAACATGGTAGAGAGAAAACATCTGGAGAGGAGTTAAAATGAATGCAGCAATGAGAAGAGAAAAAACGATGCTTTCACTCTGTTGCCAAGGAATTCCTTCCTGGACTGAACCCCTTTCTTAGTCGAGGGCTGACGTGAAGCCCCTGGACAGCAACAAACACACAGGCCTGCCCCTCAGGCTATAGACAGAGACATGTTTGATTTATGTGTTTGCTGAAACTTGGTTAACAGGCAGGATCTTTTCTTTCGCTTCTGAATAGACACTGAGGAATCTGCTAACGCAGAGAAGGAAAAATTCCACCCTGCTCACAAGTTGGTTTTCCCTCGCACCCGTCCTATTTCTTCAGCCTGTGAGGTGCTGTTTGGAAAGACAAATAGATCATCACCCGGGAAGCTTTCCAAACTGCCTACAGACAGAAAAGAAAGAAAGAAAAGATAATTAGCCATATTAGGCTGGCCATACTAGCAAGCAAACTGCTTTCCCTCCCCTAAGCACAGTGTCTGGGCGGGGCGAGACAGAGCAGGGTTTTCTAGTTTCTCCTGGAGGGTTAGCTGTCTAGTCTGTGCATTTTCTTGAAACTGATCTCTCATGTGTTCCCACCACTGGCTGTGTGTGTACACCAATATCTCATCCATTCACTGCACTAACAGGGATGAGAGGCAACCCTGGATGTCATGCATTTCGGCATCTCAGATTATTTGCTCCAAGTTAAAAAGAAAAAAAAGTATGCATGGTCATTTCCACCCCTCACACTCAATAGTAGCTAATGACACATTTCATGGCTCATCTGCAGTCCTAAATGTGGTCATAAATAACCGTACAAGTAACTAATTTAAAGGTCTTTGGAAAAGTTTCAGAACAGAGTCCCTGTGAACCACTGCTGTAAGCCTGTGACATATTCCTTTCACTCAGAGTTTACTTTGTGCTAGACACAGTGTAAACAATGGACAGCTGCTGGCCAAACTATTGATTTTTTCCAGGAATTATGTACTGATGTGAGAGTTGGACTTTAAATAAGGCTGTTTGTGTGTTAAGTCTCTTCAGTCGTGTCTGACTGTTTGTGATCCACCAGGCTCCTCTGCCCATGGGATTCTCCAGGCAAGAATACTGGAGTGGGTTGCCACTTCCTACTCCAGGGGGTCTTCCTGAGGCAGGGTCCCCACGTCTCCTGCATCTCCTGCATCAGCAAGCAGGTTCTTTACCATAAGGCCTCCTGGGCTTCCCTGGTGGCTCAGATGGTAAAGATTCTGCCTGACGTGCTGGAGACCTGGGTTTGATCCCTGAGTTGGGAAGACCCCCTGGAGGAGGGCACGGCAATCCACTCCAGTATTTTTGCCTGGAGAATCCCATGGACAGAGGAGCTTGGTGAGCTACAGTCCATGGGGTCACAGAGAGTCGGACACGCCTGAGCAACTAAGCACAGCACAGCACCCCCTGAGCAGCCCAAGGAAGTCAGAGCACCAAGGAATTGATGCTTTTGAACTGTGGTGCTGGAGAAGACTCTTGAGAGTGCCTTGGACAGCAAGGAGATTAAAAAAAAATAAAATAAAAACAGTCAGTCCTAAAGGAAATCAATCCTGAATGTTCACTGGAAGGACTGATGCTGAACCTGTAATCCTTTGGCTACCTGACGTGACTCATTGGAAAAGTGCCTGATGCTGGGAGAGATTAAAGACAGGAGGAGAAGGGGATGACAGAAGATGAGATGGTTGGATGGTATCACCAACTCAACGGACATGAGTTTGTGCAAACTTAGGGACATAGTGAAGGAGAGGGAAGCCTGGCATGCTGCAGTCCATGGGGTTGCAAAGAGTCAGGTATGACTTAGCAGCTGAACAACAAAAGCACCTCTTTTGATCTTCAGCAAATGTTCATAAGAGTGGAACTGTTATCTGGGAAGAAATTGTGAATTAGAAAGATTAATCAATTTGCTCAAAAATACAGAGCTAGGTCATGGGAAACTTGAAATTCAAAATTAGGACCTCAGATTCAAAAATTCTTAAATGAATCCCATAGAGATATAGAGATAATCTGGACTTGGGTAGGTCATTCCAAAACCTGTAGTGCTGGAGGTAACGGGGTTGGGGGCTGAGAGTAGGAAAATACAGTCTTATTTGAGTGAAAGGCTCATTTGTGAGTCACCAATGACTTCTAAACGAACTTCTGATAATTTACATCATCCAGAGCAAAACCAGAAAGAGAATAAGTTGTTCATTGCCTGAATTTTTTTTTTCCCCCACTGGAGGCAGGGAAGAATTTGGGATGACCTGAAGACCACTTTCTTTGTGTGTATTTGAAAATAAAATGGGATCTTTGTCTAGAGCTGAGAGTGTGGGAATCATAGCCTGATGCCCATTCCTGAAGAGCTGTGCTAAGCCTTTGAGGCAGGAACAAGACAAGATGACAGCTGAAACTCGGCCTGGTAGCTTGGAAGGTAGTTATTATGGGATGCGAAACCTATACTTTGAAAGCACGACTGTTTTTATGTTTCCTGCCTTTTCTTGGCTGTTGCTCTTTATTCTCTCTCTCAGAGTTAGTTAAAGGTCCTTTGGAGAATTCTAACCTGCCTCAAATATTTTAAAGGGAATTGTTAAAGACAGTGCTGGCCTATATTTGGGAAGGAATTTTGTTTTAAACCACTGTAGTACCTTTTTTTTTTTTTTTAACTCACTGGTACTTCCATATTGAAAATGTGATATATGTTATTTGCAGGGAAGCAATGAGATAAAAGTAATACATGTATATTATAATAGGCTTCCCAGGTGACGCTTGTGGTAAAGAATTCACCTGTCAGTGCAGGAGATGCAAGTGCCTTGGGTTCAATCCCTGGGTCAGCAAGATTCCCTGGAATGGGAAATGTCAACCCACTCCATTATCCTTACTTGGAAAATTCCATGAACAGAGGAACCCATGGGGTACAGTCCACGGGGCCACAGAGAGTCAGACACGATTGAGCGGCTGAGCACACAGAACACTATATCTGCTGCTGCTGCTGCTAAGTTGCTTCAGTCGTGTCCGACTCTGTGCGACCCCATAGATGGCAGCCCACCAGGCTCCTCTGTCCATGGGATTTTCCAGGCAAGAGTACTGGAGTGGGGTGCCATTGCCTTCTCCAGAACACTATATAAATAAACATATATGATAAATACATATACACATATAACACTTCCATTTCTGTAAAGCTTTTGTGAATATTGTGGTATATATTCATCTAGGGTTGTGTGCACATAAGTCTGAGTATACTGGTTTATTTAGCTAGAATGATAGCCTGGTGACAGATTAAATCATATTGCACACATTTTTTGTGACCTCTTTTTCATAAATATATTTTAGAAAATTAATTTCAATAACACAGAGAGGTTAGTCCTGTGAATATAATTTATTTTATTTATCTGATTCCTCACCTTTTCCAATCTAACTTTATATGTAAAGCTGTGAGGAACATAGATTGATTTCTGTATATGTTGCTTTTATATTCTAAGTAGGTTATTAAAATTTTCTCTGAACATCCTAGAATTCTCATTAATGGGATATCTAAGTAAAACATCTCTTTAAAATGTGCATGATTTTGCCATTATAATTCCAATGTTCCCCTTTCTCCATCTAGGAGCCCCAGTAACTGATCTCATTATATGCCTTGTTTAGTGCGGTGATTAACACATCTATTAACATGGTAAGAGTTGAAGAAATTGTTAGAGACTGTCGAAAAGTGTAGTCACTGCTAATAGTTACCAACTGTTCATAATGCATTTAGCTTAATTTGTATGGAAAAATGGTGTGTGCAACAGCACTTGCCAAGATGAAGTTTTGCCAACAATCATGATCGTTTTGGCTCAAGAGCTGTGATGGATTCGCACCTTGGGTCAGCTCGGACGTCTCCCTGTGCTTTTGTTTCCGATGGCTAGCTCCATCCTGGGGGCTTTCAGCTTTCCTCTGGAACATCTGGCACCAGCTACTGTCACATGCGCAACTCCTGAGTCAATGGGCCATTATTTTTTGTGCAGAAATATGTATGAATTTAGAAAAGGGACTCAGGAGCATCTGTAATGGGGGCCATGTGTTATCAGTTGGAGAGTGGGGGAAATTGGTTTTGCTCAGATCACTATCTTTCCCCACGTGGAAACCTCTGTCCTAAATTAAACCAAGCACACACAGGGGTCGTGTGCACAAGGGGTCGTCAGAGGTCTCTACTGGACTGCTCCGAAGTGAATGCCATTACAGCATCATCAGGTGAGGATTCCCTATTCCTCAGGCATTCCACAAACCCTGAGTAGAAGCAGACTTCACTGACAGCAGAGAAAGCAGCTGCTTCTTGGAATAAATTTAGGAGTGCTGAGCAACTCCCCATGACCCTAATAATTCCCCCTTTAGCAACTCATTCCCAGCATCAAATTATTTTCCAACTTCAATAGTCCTTTGCTTCTGTGCTGAAATAGTGATGCCCTTGGGAAAAGTCACGTCTAACCTAATGATGACTGTTTATACTGAATAAAATTAGTTTGTAAGATTTCTTGGTTTCCCAAGACAGCTCTGTGTATGTGAATCAAATTTAGGAAAATGGGTGGATATACACTGCATTCTGATGGGATACATGAAATGGGGGTGGAGAAGTTGCAGCCTGCATCCCACAGGGAGTCTGGAATGGACTGGTCCCTCAGTTGAGAGCCTCAGGCTCTGAAAAGCACATGGGTTCTGGTATTGGAGGGGGCGGGTATGGCTCCTGAAGAAGAGTGTTGCCTGCTTGAGAGTTATCTTCCTTTGAAACTTTCTTCTACCCTCACCCTCCCTGGAAGAGTTATCCTTCCCTCCAGTTTGCTCCACAGTGCAACCTTGTGTTATAAGATATTGCTGTTGTGTTGTTCAGTCACGAAATCGTGTCCAATTTGTGACTTCATGGACAGCAGTATGCCAGGCTTCCCTGTCCATGCAATTTTCCAGGCAAGAATACTGGAGTGGGTTGCCATTACTTCCTCCAGGGATCATCCTGACCCAGGGATCGAACCTGAGTCTTCTGCACTGCCTGCATCGCCTGCACTCCAGGTGGACTCTTTACCTGCTGAGCCTTAGGAAATCGGCAAATAGAAGGGAGAATAGGAGAAGTAGTGACAGATTTTATTTTCTTGGGCTCCAGAATCACTGTGGACGGTGACTGCATCCAGGAAATTAAAAGACATTTGTTCCTTGGAAGATGTAGCAGGGAAGGGGGTGAGCTGAGGGAAATCAGTAGCTTTCCCCAAGTTCTCCACTCAGGTGAGCATAAAATATTTCCAACTCCTCTTTGGTTTTCCCTTCCCACCTAGAAAACAGTTCAGATTTTCTGCATATTTGGAGTGTACAAAGCAAGACTGTAATATCTGTGGTGTGACTGGCTTTTCTGATTCCTCTCTTCTGGGCAGAGGACGTCAGAGAGGGGAAGGCTGGGCTGTCTGTCCTAGACTTGCACGGAGGTCGGGCTCCACCAGCATCTGTTCCGTGACCTTGAGCAAAGCATGTAAGTGCATAATGGGTAATTGTAACTGCTCTGCAGAGGTATTTTGAAGGTATTTTGTCGACTAAACAAGTACAACCTAAAAGTTGAGAGTTAGGTTTTACTCAGTGGGAATGTTAGGACTCAAGCCCGGAGACACAGGCTCGAGTGATGCTGAGAGAGCTCCTCTGAGGAGGCAGGGGAGGGGCCGGGTGGCACGCAAGTGTGCAGCAAGGGGCAGGCAGGCAGAATATGAGGAGATTATTGGCAGTTAAGAGAAAAGTGATCTTCTATGTATGAGAAGATGCAAATGCCCAGGCTTGGCGAAATCATTTCTTTCGTATACACCCAGCTATCTGGGGCCAGCCTGCTTTCTTTGCGGTTCACACAGTAATTCCTTGTTTACATCCAGAGATGGCGAATGTGGCGGAAGATGGCTTCTCACATCCTCCCAGCTCCGCAGCTCTTACGGGGGAGGAAGGAGCTGATGGCTTCCATCTAGCTGCTTTGCATCACCTGGGCTCAGAAATTTGCAGTGGAAAAGGCTTCTTTACTAGTAGAGCCTAGAACAGAAAATAGTTCATTTCACACACATACTGTACATGAAGCACAAAAGGCCAGGATAAATGTGGCGCCAGATAAAAGGCAGCTGATGAAAGTCTTCATTTATTGAGTGCTTGCTACATGGCCAGTACTGCGCTAATAATTTATGTATATCTACTCACTCATTCCTTACAATAACCTCCTCATACTATTATACTTTTATATATACTATGACACTATTGTATATTATACTGTATGTATAATATACAATACTATTATGTATTGTACATACTATTATACTTTTACACTATTATAGATGTACTATTGTACATTTATATACTATTACAATGTACTACTGTTATTAGCACTATTATACTTGCCATTATAAAATACTATTATAATTGCCATTTTATAGAAGAAGAAATTGAGATTCATAGGAGAAATGTGACCTCCTGTAGCTGCACAAGTAAGGTAGAAAAATTGTTTTTCAAACTTGTGCAGGTTGAGTTCAGAGTCCTAGACATCTACCCATACTGATTAATACCAGTATCTCTGGCTCATCAGCTGTGCTTATGCCTGCCTTGGTTTCAAATTGCAGTAATCTAAAAGTCAGCAAGAATATAATGAAAGGAATTTATGTTTATCATTAAGGGAAAAAAAAAAGGCTTTCAAGAGTGCCAATGTATTTTTATTTAATATAAGAAATTCCATGAGATGAAGTATACTCATAGTTTGAAACTGGAAAGTTTTAAATTGTGAAACTGATACTTTTCAAATTTCAAACTTTGAAAATGAAGCTTTGAAACAAGAAAATTGGTCCTGTATACAGCAATGAAAAGGAATCAGGATGAGTTAAATAAAGCCATGAAAAATTAAAAATGCAACTCTTAATGTTTGTGAGAGTAATTCTTAGCTTTCATGGTATAAACACATGTGCAAGGAAGCAAATCAGAACTGCAGAAGTATGAAAGTATAGTAAGTAGTAAAAAATGATCAGGAGCTATGGACGTTTCATAGACCAACACAAAAACTTCCAGAGAGTTCTTGAATTTTTAAAGATGTTTACAAAGTAGAGCTAAAAAGTCTAAAAATCCGTATCCTCTTAGTATTCCACTGAGGCAGTAACTGCATTAAATAATGAGTTAGACGTTTGTAGGAACCACTTTGTGGCAATTGCAAAGCCTAAAGCATATTTAACTAAATTAAGTAATCTCTATCTAGATGAAAATAAATCATTTTAGTGCTGACTGTTGTTAATGATTCAGGCTGTCATTCAAAAAAAAAAAAATCGGAAGCTGGTAAAGTACTTCGAAGTCCATTTACAAGACTTTTATAGCAAAGCACTAATGGGATTTTTCTTGCCAGGGAAATGCCATATTTTATTAATAAATGATTCTGAAGCACTCCCAGTAATTACTAACATATATCACAAAATTTGCCCAAAAGGTGGGAAAAATACTTTAAACATATAAGCATCTTTTGAAAAGATAAAAACAGCTTTAGGGTATTTTAAAAATTATGATTACTTAATCCACACATAGGTAAACTTCTAAAAGAACATTGACACGAGCCAGAAGAGATCTTTACTAAAATTTCTTTCATTTTGAAGTAACTAGGTACGGCTTTCAGTTTCTCAGTAGCATAAGCACCCAGCACTGAGGACTTAGGGTTGATATCAGAGTAGGAGGCAGCAGGAATGAGCCTCCCTATGTAGACAGCAGTCACACTGGCAGATTCTCTGTGATGTAAGTGCTTGGGAAACCTGGATCCATCGAATGCTAACACATTCCAGAGGAAGACTTGGAAGGCAAACTGTGGCTAATTTGGTCTATTTTATCTCTCAGCACAGAAGCAGCTACTCGTCCTCCACTCGACTCATTCCCATCACCTACCCAAGGTGGGCAAATAGGACCCTCCCTCTGAATATCATGGGTGTGTGCCTTGATCACTGACAGCTGCTTCTGATCAGGGAAGTGCAGGCAATAGGTGGGTAACCCTTGTTGTTGCATCTGCGCTCCATTGTTGAAAGCCCCTCTCAATCAGACTAAAGTGACTTCCAGGGGAGTTAAAGGGCCAGTGACCTTTATTTTCTCTCACATTTTTGTCCCCTTTTGGGAGCCAGACATTTAAAAATGTGGACATTTCAAAGCTTCTGCATATATAAAGAAAATTAAATAGTAATCATGTCTGTCCAGGGAAAGGCACACGCTTAGAAGGAACTTGAGGAGACCTTAAGTTCATATATCATGTTGATCCTTGGTACACAAATAGCCTGTGAAAATTTTAAACACACACACACACACACATACACAAATTAATAACAAAAGGCAGCAATCCCTGGAGGAGATGGAGAATCCGATTTCCAGTTCCCACAGCGTTAGATTCAAATGCGTAGTTTTGAACAAAAAATCAGAAGTCAGACAAAGAAACAAAAAAGTATGGCCCATTCAAAGGAGACCAAACATCAACAGAAAATAACCTCTGAAAATGACTGATGATAGACATACCAAAGACTGTATAAACAGCTGTCATAAGAACTCAAAGAACTAAAGAAAATATGGAGAAAGCCAGAAAACAATGTATGTATGGATCACTAAACAGACCACCTAAAACAGAAATTCTGGAACTGGGAAGTACAACTGAAATGAAAAACTGCCTAGAGAGATTCGAAGCAGATTTAAGCGGAAATTAGAAAGAATTAGTGAACCTGAAGATATTAATAGGACAGTGGAAATGGAAAGAGAAGAGAAAGAGAAAATATTAAAGAAAAGTGACAGGTGCCTAAGGAATCCATGGGCCAGAAACAGATGCACGTGCACCCACACTGTGGGAGTCCCAGAAGGAAGAGGGGGAGGGACGGGGCAGAGAGAACATTAGAAGAAATGATGGGCAGAAATTTCTCAAATTTGATGAATATGTGAATATAAACACCTGAGAAATTTAAAGAGACTCAAATAAAATGAACTCTCCTTTCTTAAGCTCAATGAAAACTTTAAAAACAAGTTGCCCACTGTCCCAGTGAAAACGAACAGCCTCAGAGCTCCCCAAAGGTGCACAACAGTGTGGCTGAAACTCCTGCAAAATTCAATTTTCATATAGATATCATCTTCAGAGTTCTCTAGTATTTCTCTGGAAAACCACACTCATGAAGTTCGTCTTTATTTGACTTGACTTAAGAGTTCTCCCTGGGGTTTCCCTGGTGACTCAGATGGTAAAGAATCTGCCTGCAATACAGGAGACCTGGGTTCGATCCCTGCCTGGATTGGGAAGATCTCCTGGGGAAGGGCATGGCAACCCACTCCAGTATTCTGGCCTGGAGAATCCCCACGGTGGGCTACAGTCCATGGGTTCACAAAGAATTGGGTGTGACAGAGCAGCAAAGCAAACACACACAGAGGTCACCCTCTGTGAAGCCTGGCTTGGAGAATTTTGAGCATTACTTTACTAGTATGTGAAATAAGTGCAACTGTGCAGTAGTTTGAGCATTCTCTGGCGCTGCCTTTCTTTGGGATTGGAATGAAAACTGACCTTTTCCAGTCCTGTGGCCACTGCTGAGTTTCCCAAATTTGCTGGCATATTGAGTGCAGTACTTTGACAGCATCATCTTTCAGGATTTGAAATAGCTCAACTGGAATTCCATCACCTCCACTAGCTTTGTTCATAGCGATGCTTTCCAAAGCCCACTTGACTTCACATTCCAAGATGTCTGGCTCTAGATTAGTGATCACAACATCATGATTATCTGGGTCATGAAGATCTTTTTTGTACAGTTCTTCTGTGTATTCCTGCCACCTCTTCTTAATATCTTCTGCTTCTGTTAGGTCCAGACCATTTCTGTCCTTTATTGAGCCCATTTTTGCATGAAATGTTCCCTTGGTATCTCTAATTTTCTTGTAAGAGATCTCTAGTCTTCCCCATTCTGTTGTNCCTCCCCAGACAGCCATTTTGCTTTTTTGCATTTCTTTTCCATGGGGATGGTCTTGCTCCCTGTCTCCTGTACAATGTCACAAACTTCACTCCATAGTTCATCAGGCACTCTATCTATCAGATCTAGGCCCTTAAATCTTTTTCTCACTTCCACTGAATAATCATAAGGGATTTGATTTAGGTCAGGATCAGTTACTAGTAAATCCCAAATTTGAATTAGATCAACAAATCCTAAGGCCTTAAATCACACTAAGTAGTGATTAGAGCACCTCACCTTTAAACAGTATACATATATGTATTTATGCATTTCTCCCTGGTTGTGCTGGGTCTTTTCTAGCTGCTGCTCATGGGCTTTCTCTAGCTGTGGCAAGTGGGAGCTTCTTTCCAGTTGCAGTGCTCGGGCTTTTCATTGCTTCTCAAGAGAAGCAATGAATAAGGGGCTTCTCTTATTGTGGAGCATGGGCCCCAGGTGCAAGAGCTTCAGTAGTTGGGGGTGTGGGCTTCATTGCCCCACATTATGTCAAATATTCCCAGACCAGGGGTCAAACCCATGTCTCCTGCATTGGCAGGTAAATTCTTCACTATCGGACCACTGGGGAAGTCCCAGAGCATTTCACCTTTTAAGATACGTTGAATACATTAATAATAATTTAATGTGTCACAATAATTCAACTTTTCAATGTTTTTTAATCAGTTTTTCTTAATTTTCTATAGCATACATATGTATTCTGTTTCCAAGTTATCGTCATTATAAAATCAGACTTTTAATAGTTTTGGGAAAAATGGAAGATGGGATATAATTTGTTGTTAATATTTTTAAGGAGAGGCCCAAACTGTTGCTGTATGATAAATGTATAATAAATTTATAAGTACTTTAAAATCCACATCTAAATTATGTAAATAATTAAAGCATTCCAACCAAAAAATGCATAATGACTTGTATTTCTATGACAAAAGTGGTAAAAATGGGAATATTGTTGCTTTGATGGATGCCTAAACATCAATCATGTATTTAGTTTGGAAAATATTAATAAAGTGTATCGCTGCCCATCTCTAATAGTATTAATATTCTCAATTTGCTTCATATAGTATTTATTACTTTTTTTCTGCTAAGAGTTTTTAAATTTTTAATTTACTTTTAAAAATTTACATTGGGCTATAAATACTAAATCCTGTTCTGAGGCAGATGATTTCTTTCCTTTTTTTAAATTGGTGTGTAGTTTACCAACAATGATGTGCTAGGTCAGTAGTCACCCGGACTAGATTCAATCTGAGGACACTCTTCATTGTGTTTGTAATGAGGCATTTGATAACCAGTCACTTTACGGGCAATATAAAGGCGAGGGAGTTTCAAGTGGGTAGGGATGATCAATGAGCAGAAGGGAGAAACCACCAAAGACAAACCAGGTTGTGTTGCTCAGGGCAGGCCCTGAGGTGATGGAGTGACATCTCCTGCTGTCACTGCTGCCAGGGGTTCAATATGGTCATCGGTTCTGCCGGCGCACTGCCCCAGGCCAGCCCCAGGAATCTTGCTGTCATTCACTGAGAAGTCACTGCTGAGCAAGGGCATGTCATCAGCGGTGTCGTGCCCCTTGGCTGTCTCTAGCGCCCAGAAAAGTCATCCGACTTCATTTACTCACCTGTCCAGGCAGGACGACAGCAAAGAAGGTGGTGGTAGCAGTGGTCCCTGTGCCGGGAGAGCCAGCCTTCTTAAGGAGAAGGAGCTTAGACAGTGAGCGAGATAAAGGGCATGTTTGGACAGGTTCTTGCCACCCTATGGGCTGTATAGCCTGCCAGGCTTCTCTGTCCATAGGATTCTCCAGGCAAGATTACTGGAGCGGGTTGCTATGCCCTACTCCAGGGGATCTTCCTGACTTAGGGATCAAACCCACATCTCTTATATCTCCTGCCTTGGCAGGCGAGTTCTTTACCACTAGTACCACCTGGGAAGACCAAATAATATGTAGATACCAGTAACAAAAATCATATACTTCGTGGAAAAATTGGGTTATATTTTTACTCATAATACTTGTTATGGTAGAACAGTAAGCTTGTTATCAAATATATAAATTAAATATTGCAATTATATTACATATTTGAATACTGTTACATTTCTATTTGTATACCATTATGCTTTTAACTTATGGTTTATCTCTGATAAAAAGTTATAAAAGTAATTTTTAACAAATTATTAAAATTTTACAGGTGAAAGTGAAAGAGGAGAGTGAAAAAGTTGGCTTAAAACTCAACATTCGGAAAACTAAGACCATGGCATCTGGTCCCATCACTTCAAGGCAACACAATGGGGAAACAATAGGAACAGTGAGAGACTTTATTTTGGGGGGCTCCAAAATCACTGCAGATGGTGACTGCAGCCATAAAGTTAAAAAATGTTTGCCCCTTGGAAGAAAAGCTATGACCAACATAGATAGCATATTAAAAAGCAGAGACATTACTTTGTCAACAATCCTTCTAGTTAAGGCTATGGATTTTCTAGTGGTCATGTATGGATGTGAGAGTTGGACTACAAAGAAAGCTGAGCACTGAAGAACTGATGCTTTTGAACTGTGATGTTGGAGAAGACTGAGAGTCCCTTGGACTTCAAGGAGATCCAACTAGTCCATCCTAAAGGAAATCAGTCCTGAATATTCATCGGAAGGGCTGATGCTAAAGCTGAAACTCCAATACTTTGGCCACCTGATGCAAAGAACTGACTCATTGGAAAAGACCCTGATGTTGGGAAAGATTGAAGGCAGGAGGAAAAGGGGACAACAGAGGATGAGATGGCTGGATGGCATCATGGACTTGATGGACTGAGTCTGAGCAAGCTGCAGTCCGTGGGGTCACAAAGAGTCAGACACGACTGAATGACTTTCTCTTTCACTTTAAACGTTTCAAAACATACTGAAAACTTTGCATATCTTATACTGGTGGAGAAGCTTTTTTTTAAAAAAAAACAAATAATATAATTCTTACTTGGGACTATAAAGCTTTGAAATATGCACACCCACAAAGACAAGAAGAAAGAGTTAAAGACAGGCAGAGATAGTTTCAGAGGAACAATGTTTTAAAGGAGATTCTTAGCATAAAAATAAATGAAATGGCGATAAGACTTTTCTTACTATTATAGGATGTTGTAGTGGAGGAAATCATTCCTTTGCAACAACTAAAGAAGTAAACATAGTTTAAAAAATACTTTTAGAAGATATGGAAGTCTAAATACTTAAGAGGACCAGAAATACTATAACAGTTGTGCTCATTCGTGTCTAGGCTCTTCTCCCCATGGGGATTCTCCAAGCAAGAATACTGGCGTGAGTTGCTCTTTCCTTCTCCAGGTGATCTTCTCATCCCAGGGATCAAACCCATGTCTCTTGTGTCTCCTACATTGGCAGGTGAGTTCTTTACCA
Source organism: Redunca redunca (assembly GCA_006410935.1). Classification (NCBI taxonomy): domain Eukaryota; kingdom Metazoa; phylum Chordata; class Mammalia; order Artiodactyla; family Bovidae; genus Redunca; species Redunca redunca. The sequence continues at coordinate 29,153 of SJYQ01104590.1, forward strand.
CTGAGCCACCTGGGAAACCCATTGGAATATCATAATTCCAGGTAGAAAAATGTTTTTCTTTAGTAGAAAGGATACTGGAAACATTTTCTTTCAGAGAATTTCTTGAAGTAGAAACAGGTTAAGAATCGGGCTTGCCATAGGCAAAAGGTCACTAAAAAGAAGTTTTGGTGGCCCCCAGGACGGATAAAATGAATTAATATTAGAGGAGCTCCAAGTGCCCAGGACGGATAAAATGAATTAATATTAGAGGAGCTCCAAGTGCCCAGGACGGATAAAATGAATTAAGAGCTCCAAGTGCCCAGGACGGATAAAATGAATTAATATTAGAGGAGCTCCAAGTGCCCAGGACGGATAAAATGAATTAATATTAGAGGAGCTCCAAGTGCCCACTCAGGTTTCTTCCTGGACTATTTGGTAGATGTGGAGAAATGTGAGCCTTCAGAATGGACTGGAAATGCAGATTGAATTACCTGCTCACAACGCTTAGGAAATAAAGTCTCAGTAAAGAGACTCAGCTTCAAGATATTCGAAAAAAGAACTGGACTGAAACCAATTAAAACTGGAATCCCACCTGGACACAACAAAATACACGACTATATTGAATTAAACAGCCCTTCCTCTGATCTGTCTAATGAATAAATAGAAAAAAATAATGCATCTGTGGAGAAAGAACATTGATTTTCTTCTGTATATCTATTGAAACATGAAATCCACTGTAAATGATTACAAGAAATGCAAAGATGTAGGAAAACAAAACATATACTTGAGCAAGAAACAAGTAATGGAGGCTAATCTGCTCTTGGCTTAGAAGTCAGCCAGCAAGGACTTTAAAACAGACAATGTAAATGTGTCCAACTATGTAGACAGCTGTAGAAAATGGATTAAAAATACATATTTTAATGAGGAGTTGCAATCTATAAAAATGGACCAAAAGAACATTATAGAACTAAGTAATAAAACATATGAAATGAGTGGTATTAAAATCATCCTGGAAATAGTTTTAAACAAAATTAGTAATGTGAAAGCTAGATCAATGGAAAATACACAAATTTAAGCACCAAAGGAGAAATAAAACAAAAGACAGAAGAAAGTAAAGAAATGATAGCTATGGTGAAATGATGAGATGGCTGGGTGGCAGCACTGACACGATGGACATGAGTCTGAGGAACTCCGGGAGTTGGTGATGGACAGGGAGGCCTGGGGTTTGGGGTGCTGTGATTCAAGGGGTCGCAGAGTCGGACATGACTGAGTGACTGAACTGAACTGAACTGATGGTAAAATGGTCTCAGTTTCAGTTCAGTGGCTCGGTCTTGTCTGACTCTGCGACCTCGTGAACCGCAGCACTCCAGGCCTCCCTGTCCATCACCAACTTCCAGAGTTCATGTCCATTGAGTTGGTGATGCCATCGCACCTATCTCATCCTACGTCTTCCCCTTCTCCAACCTTAAATCTTTCCCAGCATTGGGGTCTTTTCAAATGAGTCAGTTCCTCCCATTAGGTGGCCAAAATATTAGAGCTTCAGCCTCAGCCCTTCCAATTAATATTCAGGACTGATTTCCTTCAGGATGGACTGGTTTGATCTCCTTGGAGTCCAAGGGACTTTCAAGAGTCTTCTCCAACACCACAGTTCAAAAGCATCAATTCTTTGGTGTTCAGCTTTCTTGGAAAAGGAAATGGCAACCCACTCCAGTATTCTTGCCTGGAGAATTCCATGGATGGAGGAGCCTGGTAGGCTACAGTCTGTGGGGTCGCAAAGAGTCGGACACAACTGAGCAACTTCACCTTCACCTTTCTTTAAAGTCCAACTGTCACACCCATACATGACTACTGGAAAAACCATAGCCTTGACTAGACGGACCTTTGTTGGCAAAGTAATGTCTCTGCTTTTTATTTAATAAGCTGTCTAGGTTGGTCATAGCTTTTCTTCCAAGGAGTAAGTATCTTTTAATTTCATGGCTGCAGGCACCATCTGCAGTGATTTTGGAGCCAAAAAAAAAAAAAAAAAGTCTGTCACTGTTTCCACTGTTTCCCAGTCTATTTGCCATGAAATGATGGGGTCAGATGCCATGATCTTAGTTTTCTGAACGTGGAGTTTTAAGCCAACTTTTTTGCTCTCCTCTTTCACTTTCATCAAGAGGCTCTTTAGTTCCTCTTCACTTTCTTCCATAAGGGTGATGTCATCTGCATATCTAAGGTTATTGATATTTCTCCCAGCAATCTTGATTCCAGCTTGTGTTTCTTTCAGTCCAGCGTTTCTCATG
>SJYQ01104590.1:33925-81823 GCA_006410935.1 Redunca redunca
CTACAGATAAATTATCTATGATTTATGGATTGTCTTTTGATTTCTGTATACACAAATATTTCTTATACAAACAATGGCAGTTTTCATTTTTTACTTTTTATATCTTACATCTTAGTTATTGTCCCTGATGTTGGATTTAGTTTTCTTTCAGCTAGCAGGAAATGCAGCAGGTGTGCTTTCAAGCCCTGGGTCGGGAAGATTCCTGGAGAAGGAAATGGCAACCCACTCCAGTCCTCTTGCCTGGGAAATCCCATGGACAGAGGAGCCTGGTGGGCTACGGTCCATGGGGCCCCAAAGAGTCAGACACGCCTGAGCCACCGAGCAGCAGTAGCAAGAACTGAGATGTGTTGGACTGGAGTTCCAGGCTTTGTGAGCGCTGGTGTGTTCTCATAGGCCCTGTCTCCCAGAGAAAAACCACTCGGAGGTCTCAGCAGAAAACTCAGGGCGTTTTGCAGGACCCTTCCTCTTTCAGTGGATCTGGAGGCCTGGTTTTGTTTATCTGAAAGAATTTGTTTATTTGTTTACTTGTTTGTTTTTTTCCTGAGAGAATGCCTAAAGCTCTTCTTGGGTTTCTAACCTCTATGCAGCAGCCTTCTCCTTATTTTCTCAACCTCTGACCCTTGAGCATTTTAGGAATTAGACATGACCTCAAGGACACAAGCCTTGGAGAATACCCGTTGCGCATGTGTTGGTTAGTGCTCTAATAGGGAGAATGGGAGAAGCTGCGCGAGCATGGACGCGTGCAGTTGCACTGATGACGGACTAGACGTTTCTGCTGCTTTTCCAATAAAGGAAGAGAAACATCAACTCAGAGCGGAAACTGGGCAGCCAGTAAAGTATGGGTTCAAGAGAGTTTGGACAGAACAGATAAGTCTGAGAACTAGTAATCCTCACATGTCTGAAAATGCACTTAATATAAAAGGCTGGTGAATTGCCAGACATGTTGATGTAATTTTTTGTAAGGCAGTTTTCTCACCTGCTTTATTTATCCAGTTCATCTTGCAAGATTGATGTCATCTTAAAAAGAGTATCTATAAAATGTCTTTAAGAGCTACAAAATGCTATAAAAATATTAAGATACAAATAAAAAATAAAATAAAATAAAAATGAAATCAAGAGTAGTAATAGAGAAAGTGGGGTTCAGAAAATATCAAGGGAAGTAGAATAGTGAGGACGACCTAAATTCTTACAATCTGTCTTGGAAGAGAAATGGAGACCTAATCAAACATCTGTGTCTTAGGGAACCAAGTTTTCTGTCTTCAGTGAGGAGGAAGTGTAGGGTTAGTGCTTGCTTAAGGGGCAAGTCAGAGACATGCCGTATCCATGCTGTCACCTCAGTTGTGTCCAACTCTGCAATTCGCCAGGCAAGAATACTGGAGTGGGTTGTGATGCCCTCCTCCAAAGGATCTTCCCAACCCAGGGATCAAACCTGAGTCTCTGAAGTCTCCTGAATTGGCAGAAGAGTTCTTTACCACTAATGCCATCTGGGAAGCCCACCAGAAGCCTGCTAGGTACTAGGGAAGGAGTTTTGAATCCTAAACACCTAAGTGCCATTTTTAAGAGACTGTCTATTATTGATTTATTTTTGCAGTTAGAGCATCTGAATATTCTGCATCTCTGAAGCAAAGATAAGATGAAAAAAAACAAGAGTTAAGATTCATTATTGTTATTATTGTTAGTGTATGTTTTAATAAATGCAAACTCTCAACCTACTGTCCCCAAAGGATTCTGCAATCACTAGGCATTCAGCCAAACAGTCATGTATTATTCATGAGGCCGGTTTGTTTGCTTTAAAAGAAATTTAAGAGCTGTTCCAACTGCATACTGCACCCAACCTCTGTATAGCATCTGTGAGCATTCAATTCTTCTTCGGTAGCCCTTTCATCTTGAAGGCTAAAGACATATGGTCTTTGCCCTCACTAGGCTTCTCGGAGCCCTGTGCCACGTCTTAGTGTGTTCTCTCTGCAATGTGTCATAATCAAAAATGTTAACAGCCACTTCAATCATGTTGAATTCCACCCTTGGGTTGAGCTCCCTGTGCATAACTCTGCTGTTTTATGAACCACAGGAGACCTGCCTCTTCAAGTAGTTTCTGGAGGACAGAATCTATGTGTCCTTGTTCCTGTGTGTGCTCAGTCATGTCCAAGTCTTCTCGACCCCCTGGTATGTAGCCCACCAGGCTCCTCTGTCCATGGGATTCTCCAGGTAAGAATATTGGAGCAGGGCACCGTTTCCTTCTCCAGGGGATCTTCCAGACACAGAGATCAAACCTGTGTTCTTAAATCTCCTGCATTGGCAGGTGGGTTCTTTACCACTAGCACCACCTGGGCATCATAGAAGGATTCAGGATTTTCTGAAAGTTACCAGATATGTCCCAGGTATCCAGGCAATAGGGTTTATCAGTGCTTTCAACAGTGTATGTGCTGGGGAATATTCGATTGACTGAATGTTTAACCCATTTGATAACATATGAACTAGCACTTGTTTAGACAGTATTTATTGAGCATCTATAGACTGTAATATTTTGTGCTTCTATTAAACTTCCAATAAGTCAATGGAGTATCAAGTATGGTTACTCCCCATCAATAATTTTTAATTAGCTAAAGAAACAAGCCAGGTGTCCATAAAGTAGTTTTCATAATGAAAACTCACTTTGCACAGAACTTAATAGTTTACTAAGAACTTCTGTCTCATGGGAGCCTAATAAAACTTTTGTAAAGTAAATCAAAGCAAGTTCAAGAGTCTTGCTTTAAGGGTTCTGAGAAACTGAGTTTCTGAAGTGCGTACACATCTGGTAAATGGCAGAGCGGGGGCTCTAGTTCCATACGATTGACACCCCTCCCCTGGGGTTGTGTGACAGAGAAGGCCTGTCAGTGCATGTTCAAAGCAGCATATGCAAAGACACGCCTGTGGGCTTGAACATGGGGTGGCTGAGGACGTGCCATGTCATGTGACTAGAAGCAACATGTCCTTGGAGAGAAATGAGTTTAGACCTGAACTTAGGAAAGCGTGCAAGCTTCTTGAGAGAAACAGAAGTTGGAGAGGATATTCTAATCCAGAATATCGCAAGCCTGATCTTTTACTCAAGACTCCGTTTTCCATGGAGAGCCCAGGGCTCCACCCCTCGAAGCAGAGGTCTGGGCTTTGGATATAGTAGATACAAAATTGGGAAAGAAAATAGGGGTGAATGGAGATTTGCAGACAATGAGAGTCATTGCTGGGCTTAACTAGGGAATGGACAGTATCAAAAAGGTTTCAGTTCAACTCACTGAAAGACGCTGGCAAAAGAGTGGTTGATTTTGTGGTGTCTTATGCAGACCGACATACATTATTTTCATAAAGTTAAAACATATTTTTAATCATCACCTTAGTAGAGCTGTCATTGTACTCAAATCTAAAAATCTGAACCCCAATTTCTCTATATATTTAGATTAGAAAAATGCAGCTGGGCTTTAAAATTGGCCCCATGCATTTTTTCCTTCCTTAATTTGGCAAAACTATAGCAACCTACTCTCAAACATTGGCCGACTTCCTTGTTTTCCCACAATGGAAGCTTTCACATCTCTTCCAAAAGGCTTATTCACAATTATGCAACCTTTTATAGAAGCTTCTTACAGAAAGTCACACAGAGTGATGCAGGCACCCTGTTTGTCTGGGTTCCTGTGGAGAGGCAGCAGTTTAATGAAAACAAGGAAGCCAGACCACAACGTGAGTCCGATTTTAATGTGTGAGGCCAGTATACTAAAATATTAACAAGCCTGATCTTATCATCCACATTAATGAAAACGCAGTTAGTTAACATTCTAAATGCACTTAATTTTAAAAGCACTCCTCATTCCTATATTGACCACATTATACTATTTTTTAATGTTTCTTTTTTCTTGAACCTAAAGTGATGGGTCAGAGAAAAATATGCTTATTACATTTACATTGAAGAAAAAGAATTCTTGCAAATAACAATGAAATATCAATTCCACTCTGAAATATTTAACATTATTTAGAGGAATATATTTAAATGAGGCTAGCAATGAAGCATGAAATATTCAGTTCCCTGATACTGCAGCACTAACTCCTTTATTGTTTTGAGAACAACCTTCCAGAAGTTGCATTCAGATGAAAAGTTTAACCCCTTTAGATTTGCTGGCTGTTTAATATATTTCAATAATCATGTAATTAGCTCATCATCCCTTCCACATGCAGCATTTCCCTTCTAGCTACTTGCTTTGTTTACTTTAGGGACTTTCTGAAGTTCTGTGTACAGAATTAATAAGTACAATAATTTATCTCCTTGCAGTTCACAAGAAGCCATTCTGATTGAACACCTTTATCCAATCTATGGTGTGCAATACCAAGGAGGCTGTGATTCTTAGTGTTACTGATTCCAGGGATCAATTTAAAATATAGTCCACTTTTATTCTGTTACACTGTGATTTCTTAACCTATAGATTTTGTATCTGAAGACATTTCCAAAGAAACTTCCAGTCCAAGACATTAAATAAAAGACACTAATTAAAAGATCATGATATGTAATACATATTTTACATTTTACATATGTATTTGTAGATTTGAGATCGACAAAAAACAAGAGGACACTTTAAACATGTTTCTTGAAGAGATGATGACAAAAGTAAATGGAGTTCAGCAATTTTACACGAAAAGAGCTGATCAGGCTCTAGGACCGTCTCTCTTCTCTCTTCTATTTAAAGTGTTTTCAGAGACTGAGAAGTTATGCAGGTTAAGCAAGTTAAACAATATATCACGAATATATTGCCAGAGACACTCAAGGGAGGGGAAGTTTCTCTGATTCAAAAAGGTGGATGAAGAGACAAGTGGATACTTCCTTTGAATGAGAATAGGGTCTCAACAGAGAGAAAAATTTCCTAGTGATGAGAGAGGGTGACCCAAGCAACTGTGCCCAGGGTTGAGGCTATCCACATTAAGAAGAGATTAAGATTGAAGGCAGAAGGAGAAAGGTCATGGCAGAGGTTGAGATGGCTAAATAGCACCACTGACTTAATGGACATGAATCTGATGCAAACTTCCGGAGATAATGATGGACAGGGAAGCCTGGTGTGCTGCAGACCCTGAGCACAAGGGTTGGACACGACCTAGCGATTGAAAGACAACAGTAACAAGATATTAAGGTAACTATGATTGAGTCATAAAATCTAGTGAAGAATTTAGAGGGGGGAAATGTATATAGATTTACTAGAATTTCCCCCAACTCTGAGAAGCCAAACTAAGAAAGTACCAAGTATTAAGAATGAAATTGAAATATGTTTCAGGTTAATTAAAAGAACTCTGAAACAACCAAAACTGTTCTAAAAATGTAATACACTGTCCCAGCAATAACACGCCTGTCATAAATTGAGATGTTCAATTACAATTTATCATCATTTGCCAGGTTCATTTCAGAACAGACTCAGAGAGTAGCTGTGTGATTATGCATTACCTCAAAGTGCTATTTTAATACTTCATCACTGGTCCAGTGCTCTTGCCTGGAGAATCCCAGGGATGGGGAAGCCTGGTGGGCTGCCGTCTTTAGGGTCGCACAGAGTTGGACACGACTGAAGCGACTTAGCAGCAGCAGCACTGGTTCTAAGTTTTCTTCTTTCTTTGTTTACTTTTTATGTGTTAAGATAAATAGGTACTATCTTTGCAAATTTTATAAGATGAAAGGATGATGCCTGACTTCACATCAGTGAAGCACTTTGTAGGTTGAAACATGATCAATTGATAATACTTGTCTAGTTCAATAAAACAAGTAAAGGAACCACTTCTGAAAACTGCATTTAGACCCACCATTATTGAAAATGCAGACATGACAAAACTCTCAACATTTAATTTCCAAACCTGAGTAGTTAGTATTAGCATATTTGTAATAGCTGTAGTGATTCTGCTGATAAAATAAGACAAAGGGGCCCTAAAATCAAGACATGATCAATATAGGCATGAAAAACAACTGAGGAAATTAAATGAGAGAGGTGCATAAAATCCTGGTGCAATAACCATGTATCTCATTATTATTTTTACTTTAATTTGATTATGACCTCCCAAGTAGACAATCTTAAACTTCCTTATGTAAAATAATGGAAACATTCCAATTGACATATTGTATTTTCACTTCTGTTCAATTGTTCATTTTATATTTTTCTTTTAGGTTGACCCAATGGCTTATTTAGAAGTGTGTGCCTAATTTCCAAGTATCTAGAGATTTTTACATTGTCTTTCTATTATCGATTTTTAGTTCGATTGCATTATGGTAGGAGAACATACTCTATGTGGCTTATTTTTTTTGAAATGCACTGAGATTTGTTTTATAAGCCAGAATATGCTCTATCTTGGTGAATGTTCCAACAGTGCTTGGAAAGAAGCTATTTTCTGCTTTTGTGGGTAGAATGTTCTGGAAGGGTAAATTGGAACCGTAGATTGATGGTTATTCAATCTATAGGTTCCAATGGAAAACCTTCTCTTTAGGCTTTTTGTTATGCTTTGCATCTTAGATATTTTAAACATCTTAGATATTTATATAACTTTCTTTTAAAAATGCAAGATGCATTGCATTCTATGTGTAAGTTTAATATAGTCTTAATTACAGTGTAGATTCCCACACAGGTCTCCCAGGGGATTTTCCCAAAGGATCTTAAAGTTGCTTAAATTATTCCACTGCTGTGAGCAAAGGATTTCATTATCAAATGGCAAAATAAATGTAGAATCAGGAGATGGTAATGAATTTCTTCACAGCTTTCCCAACCATTAACATGCTAATATTGATGTTGACATGAAGAGGCTCAGCAAGGCTGTGTCTGCTTTTGTGGTGGTCACTACAGGGTCAATCACTTATCTTCCAGTTTGGAAGGGATATTCCCTGTGTCTAGTACGTTCCTAGAAAGTGAAAGTGTTAATGACTCAGTCATGTCTGACTCTTTGTAACCCCATAAACTGGGTTCTACCCCCGCTTCCCAGGCTCCTCTGTCCATGGAATTCAGAATACTGGAGTGGGTTGCCATTCCCTTCTCCAGGGGATCAAACTCAGGGATCAAACCCAAGAAGTCTCCTGCATTGCAGGCAGAGGCTTTTTCACCAAGCCACAAGTAGCCACGAAACCTATTGGGAAGTCCAGTAAGTTCAAAGCGGCATCAATTTTCAGGCTTCTTGTTTTTAAGGAGAGTAGGTGGGGAGAAATCTGGAAGGGCAAACAGATGATGCTGTTGTCCATGCTGTGATGGGCCATGAACTTTTGCCCATCACTGTTCCTCGGTAAGAAAAGCTGCTGCGATAAACTTGTGTGGCTGCCACCTCACACTGAGTCACCAACTGGGAGCCGTGGCGCCTCCAGGGTCTCGGAAAAGTGTCTTGTTCTCATCAGCCGACAAGCTCGAGACGGATTTCTCCTGTCTTGTCACCAGAGGGCTTCCTTTGCTTTGTCCATTGCAGCAGCTCGAGAGCCAAAATGATGGTTGTATGTTCTTTTTCCTTCCTTTTTCACTGCAGGTGAAAGAAGTGACAGGTTAGGAAAGAAACACAAACATCACTGAAGTCTCTCGCCCAGATTCTGAGAATGGCTGCTGCTTTCCATAGACCTATACCTCAGAAAGCTGTCGGCATTTTAAATGCATTCAATGTGTCTCACAATGTAAATGCCAGCAACTGCCACAGAAGTATCTCATAACAAAGCATCTCCAAACGCAATGAGTTCATGAATATGCAGGACATTTGGCCGATCTAGGAAGTGTTTGCCCAGCTAAGCCCTACTTCGGGTTGTTGGTTTCCTATGCTTGGTTCCATAGCATAACTAGCTCAGGAGTGTTATCCGGGTGTCTGTTATTGGACCTAGAGTGAAGATGCATCAGCTCCCTGGGCTGTGGTTTTCCACTGTAAATCACTGTAGTGCAAGAGCAAAACCATCCTGAAACAGCATCTTCGAGACTCTGTTCACATCTACTAACATTTCATTGACCACAGCAAGTGATGTAGCCAAGCGCCATGTCAGATGGTTAAGAAGCAGGATGGGTGTGGGAGAAGCTAGTGGCAACCTGCTGAGCAATAATCTAAACTATTACATAAATCAGAGCATTTCCTGATCTTTTCAATATACTTCTCATGTAACTTTTCTTACCAGATTCAAACAATGTATTTAAGGGGGATGAAAGGGAAAGAGATATTACACTTATATATAGAAAGAAGTCAATCAGTCAGTTAAGCCACTCAGTTGTGTTCAACTCTTTGAGAGCCCATGGACTGCAGCATGCCAGGCCTCCCTGTCCATCACCAACTCCCAAAGCTTGCTCAAGCTCATGTCTGTCAAGTCGATGATGCCATCCAACCATCTCATCCGCTGTTGTCCCCTTCTCTTCCTGCCTTCAATCTTTCCCAGCATCAGGGTTTTCTCCAATGAGTTAGCTCTTCACATCAGGTGGCCAAAGTATTGGATTTTCAGCTTCAGCATCAATACTTCCAATAAATATTCAAGACTGGTTTCCTTTAGGATTGACTGGTTGGATCTCCTTGCAGTCCAAGGGATTCTCAAGAGTCTTCTCCAACACCACAGTTCAAAAGCATCAATTCTTCTGTGCTCAGCTTTCTTTGTAGTCCAACTCTCACATCCATACATAACTACTGGAAAAACCATAACTTTGACTAGACAGACCTCTGTCAGCAAAGTAATGTCTCTGCTTCTTAATGCACAGTCTAAGTTGGCCATAACTTTCCTTACAAGGAGCAAGCATCTTTTAATTTCATGGCTGCAGTCACCATCAGCGGTGATTTTGGAGCCCCCCAAAATAAAGTCTGACACTGTTTCTACTGTTTCCCCATCTATTTGCCATAAAGGGATGGGACTGGTTGACGTGATCTTCATTTTTTGAATGTTGAGCTTTAAATCAACTTTTTCACTCTCCTCTTTAACTTTCATCAAGAGACTCTTTAGTTCTTCACTTTCTGCCATAAGGGTGGTGTCACCTGTGTATCTGAGGTTATTGATATTTCTCCCGGCAACCTTGATTCCAGCTTGTGCTTCCTCCAGCCCAGTGTTTCTCATGATGTACTCTGCATATAAGTTAAATAAGCAGGGTGACAATATACAGCTTTGACGTACTCCTTTTCCTATTTGGAACCAGTCTGGTTTTCCATGTCCAGTTCTAACTGTTGCTTCTTGACCTGTATACAGTTTTCGCAGGAGGCAGTAAGGTGGTCTGGTATTCCTATCTCTTGAAGAATTTTCCACAGTTTATAGTGATCCACACAGTCAAAGGCTTTCGCATAATCAACAAAGCAGAAGTAGATGTTTTTCTGGTATTCTTTTGCTTTTTCAATAATCCAAGGGATGTTGAGAATTTGATCTCTGGTTTCTCTGTCTTTTCTAAATCCAGCTTGAACATCTCTTGAGGTTCACGGTTCATGTACTGTTGAAGCCTGGGTTGGAGAATTTTGAACATTACTTTACTAGCATATGAGATGAGTGCAACTGTGCTGTAATCTGAGCATTCTTTGGCATTGCCCTTCTTTGGGATTGGAATGAAAACTGACTTTTTCCAGTCCTGTGGCCACTGCTGAGTTTTCCAAATTTGCTGGTATATTGAGTGCAGCATTTTCATCACAGCATCATCTTTTAGGATTTGAAAGAAAAGGAATAGCATAGTTTCCTTATGATGACTTAAAGGAGAGATAATTAATTCAAGATAAATGATAGGTGAAATAATTATAGTTGGGTAGAAAATTAGGGTGCAGAGAATGCTTTTCCAAAATAAGTAAACAGGAAAGGTGGGTAATTTGTTTTTCCTTTAGATTAACTTGTCTTTTATTAAGGTGGTTAGATTAGTTGACAACAGGAACGCCTAATGACGCTGCAGTAAACATGCCCCTTATGTGAAACTCATGCATGTCAACCTTGTTCTCTTCTGGAAAGTAATTGACTTATTTCCTTTTCTTCAAATGCCTTTAGTTTATTTCTTAAACTGAAATTTGTTCCTCCTGTGTTCAATATTTGATTGGATTTACTGCCTGAGGAAAAATAGATTATAAAAAGATCATCTAGGTTGTAACATTTTTAAATTGTGGAAAGCAGTTAATTTGTCCCATAAAAAGTAATATATGGATTGATCAGATGGATGACTGAACTCATGAATCTACCAGTCTCCCCCAGATATAATTTCTAGAAGGGGTGGAGGGGCGTGTTTAGAAAGATAAATCCAAATTAGCAAGGGAAAATAGACTGCCTTTAGGGGACCCAGAATTATCGGTAGTTTCTGAAAGGTGAGAAGGAGGTAAATAGGGCTGCAGAGGAGACCATTGGAGGGGAGGACCAGTTATGAACTGTGAGGCTGGCCGGTGGACAGGTGGGAAAGAGCAGTGTTCCCGGGGTGGAAGCCAGATGGCAGATCACTGGAAAGTAAAGATATATGTCCATAAAATATAAAAGAATGAATATTACTATATAGATTGATATGTACGATTTCTGTTTCATAATTTTGCACATACATGCACATGAAAATGCCTAAGAAAATGCATGAAGAAAACATAAAGCACGCATTTCAGAACCACAAATATAATAGGAACATATTATTTTTTTAACACAGGATTATACATTTTCATTTGACTATAAAATTGAAGACAGAGCCTGGAGTAAAGGTCTGAACAAAGCATTCTGTGAAGGAGTGGACTCACTTGAGAAGTCCAGAGTCATGTAATAATTTCAGTTTATATCATATGACTTGTTAACAATGACAATGTCTTTCTATATATTTCATGTACTGAAGAACCATATAAAAGAGCAAAAATGAACACAAATACAAATCAATACAAAGATATTTAGTAAATACAGAAAAACAGAAAATGAGCTTCTAAATATCTCTACTACTGAAAAAGGAGACCATAAATATTTTGGTATGATTCTTTGATTACTTGAAGATTTTACATTATTTGGTTTGATATTAAAGCACAGGGTTGTATTTTTGTTTTGTTTTTTTTCTTTACAATTTCGGCAGCCTATCACGCTCATGATTATATGTGCACCTATCTAGTATGTACTGAACACATCCTGTTCAGTACAGGTGTGTTACTTCCTAAACTTCATGACTAATTCATAAGTTTATCAATTACAATTCTGCATTTAAATCTTAATCCAGTCTTTCTTGCAAACGTACCTCTAATATATGGATTTGTATGTAATACAAATACACAGTTTGTCAGCAATTAATTCATGTACCAATTAAGTTGCCATTGAATTCCATTCCCTCTTGCTAAGTTTTCTTAGCAAGAGTGTGTGGAGTGTGTGGAGTGTGTGTGTGTGTGTGTGTGTGTGTGTGTGTGTGTGTGTTCTCTTCACATGGAGGGTGGGTACTCTCTTCAGGACTGTGGTTAAAGTTGTAGTACCCAGGAGGTACAGAGTGGATCATTCTTGATGAAAAGCATGGGTGGAAGGGAGGGGTAGATACAGGAAAGAGAAATGGAAGGGTAGAGGTTATTTTAATAAAAACAAGTAGGACCATATGGCTGTTAATGAAGGTCTGAGGACAGTGGAGTCAAAATGACCTGTGGGAAAATTTTGAGATGTGTTCCCCACCTTCTATTAACCAGGGAATCGAGGCCAAGATACTGTGTGCATTTGGAGAAAGCTGCAGACGGCATTCCCACAGACACCTTGACTTCTCTGTTTTGTGATGTTTATTTTTATTTGGCTGCACCAGGTCTTAGTTGGAGCACGAGGCACCTTCTGTCTTCACCGTGGCATGTGGGATCTCCTAGTGGCGGCACGAGGGATCTAGTTCCCGGATCAGGGGCCAAACCTGCACACCCTGCACTGGGAATGCAGGGTCCTAGCCACTGGACCACCAGGGAAATCCCTTCACTCCTCTTTCCATCTTCCTTACTCCCCAGCTGAGGGCCACTAACTTACTGAGGTGCCATGCACAGGAAGACTGGACATACAGTGGCTGAAAGGACACACTGAGGAGACAGGGTCACATTATTCCTTACCTCTTCCACCAGAACAAAACCCAAACACCTTTCCAGTGAGCTAACTGCCTGCAGGAATATTATCAACCAACTTGATATTTCAAGTTCATATAAAGTATGCTTGCTGTCCAAAATAAAATTACATGAAAAATCAATAATAAAAAGGCATCTAGATAATCACTGAATACTTGGAAGCTGTGCAATTCAATTCTAAGTATCTCAGAGGTCAAATAAAATTTCTTGTTGTTCAGCTGCTAAGTCATGGCCAACTCTTTGTGATCCCAAGGACTGCAGGATGCCAGACTTCCCTGTCCTTCCCCATCTCCCAGAGTTTGCTCAAACTCATGTCCACTGTGTCAGTGATACCATCCAATCTTCTCATCCTCCGCCACCCTCTTCTCCTTCTGTCTTCAATCTTTCCCAGTATCTGTGTCTTTTTCAGTGAGGCAGCTGTTCGAATCAGGAGGCCAAAGTATTGGAGTTTCAGCTTTAGCATCAGTCCTTCCAATGAATATTCAGGGTTGATTTTTTTTTAGGACTGACTGGTTTGATCGCCTTGCTGTCCAAGGGAATCCCAGGAGTCTTCTTCAGCACCACAGCTCAAAAGCATCAGTTCTTCAGTGCTCAGCCTTCTGAATGGTTCAGCTCTAACATCTGTACATGACTACTGGAAAAATCATAGCTTTCAATGTTAGACCTCTGTCAGGAAAAAAAAAATTAGATAGTTTGAATGAAAGTGAAAACATGATCTATCAAAAATATTAGAAAAGAAAAAGGGGATATGATGCTGCTGAATACTACAGAAATTAAAAGGATGACATGAGGAAATTGTAAATAAGCTTATGTAAATTAATTGAGCGCACACTTGAAATGGACAAATTCTTTGGAAGACAGACACTTCTAAAATTTACTTTAAATAATTTATATGTGGACAGAGAGCCAGAGCACCCCATACCTATCACAAATTAAAACTGTAGTTAAAAGCCTTCCGTAGGGCGAGCTCAAGGCCCAGCTGTTGTTTAAACACTTAGTCACGTCCAACTCTTTTGTGACCCTCCTGGACTGTAGCCCACCAGGCTCCTCTGTCCATGGGTTTCCCAGGAAAGAATACTGGAGTGAGAAGCCATTCTTCCTCCGGGGATTTTCCTGACCCAGGGGTCAAACCCACGTCTACTGAGGCTCTCGCACTGGCAGGCAGACTCCCCACTGCTGAACCGTCTGGGAGGCCCCAGGCCCAGACGGCTGACTGGTAACCGTTGCTAAACATTTAAGAAAGAAAGAACAAACATTATAAACAAACGCTTTAAGAAAATATAAGAGGAAAAAAAAATTACACCTCGCCTTTTAGGCCAATATCACAGCAAGAGCAGATGAAAGACTTTGTAAAACAGAAAAGAAACAAACAAAAAAAGCTAAAGACTAGGCTTTAGCCCATGTTTTATATGGTCCTGGTAACACGCCACAGTAAGATTGATCTAAAATTTCATAATTTCAACTTTTATACTTAGATTTGTAATAGATTTTTGTGAATGCTGGAAGTAAGCACTGACTTTTTATTTTTTTCATGTAATTATCCAGTTGTTTCTGAATCATTTCTTGAAAAACCATTCTTTCTACTTAAGATTGATTCGATGGCTTGTCTATATCAAAGGACTGTTTACCTGAGGATCTATTTATGGGCTCCCTGTCCCATTTCATTGACCAGCACCATATTGTCTTGGTTAGTTTTACAGAAAGTCTTAAGAACAGGTATGCAAGTCTTCTGAGTTTATTCTTTTTTTGTGTGTGTATGTGTGATTTTATTACGTCAGTCTCTTTATTTTTTTAAATTTATTTATTTTAATTGGAGGCTAATTACTTTACAATATGGTATTGGTTTTGCCGTACATCAACATGATACAGAGTGAAGTAAGCCAGAAAGAAAAACACCAATACAGTATACTAACGCATATGTATGGAATTGAGTTTATTCTTTTTTAAGATTTTCTTTAATGTTCTAGGCCCTTGGAATTTCAATAAAAGTTTTAGAGTCAGCCTGTAAATGTAAAGAAAAAGCCTGGTGGGATTATTATTGGGTTTATATTGAATCTACAGGTCAATCTAAAGTATGATATCTTGAAAATATTGAGATTTCCAATAGATTAACAAGATTTTTTGCTAATTAATTTTTCTTAGTTTGTATTTTATAGTTTTCAAGACTCAAAACTCTTTAAAAATTTTATTCATAACTGTTGAATATTTTCAACGTAACTGTAATAAAACTTTCTGAAACCATCAGGTTTAGTTTTGGTATTCTGTTGTTGAGCCATCAAGTCCTGTCCGACTCTCTGTGACCCCATGGACTGCAGCACGCCAGGCTCCTCTGTCCTCTGCCATCTCCTGCAGTTTGCTCAGATTCATGTCCATTGAGTTGGTGATGCTATCTAACCATCTAATTTTCTGCCTCTTAGTATACAGAGTGCAAATGATTTTTGAGTCTCAACGTTATGCTTTGTAATTTAGTTAAATTTACTTACTGACTGTATTACTATTTTATTGATTCTTCAGGAATTTTTATGTAAAATTGCTGCTGCTGCTGCTGCTGCTGCTAAGTTGCTTCAGTTGTGTTCAACTCCGTGTGACCCCATAGACGACAGCCCACCAGGCTCCCCCGTCCCTGGGATTCTCCAGGCAACAATACTGGAGTGGGTTGCCATTTCCTTCTCATATATATTAATTACATTGTAGTGAGAGAATGTACTCTGTAAGACAGAAATGTATTAAATTTATTGAGACATACTTTATGGCCAAGGATATGAATCTGTCTTGGTGCAAATACCGCATCCATTTGGAAATAATACGTTTTCTACAGTTGTTCTGTATTGGTATTCTAGCAATTAGGTCACGTGTTTAATAATATTGTTCAAATGATGTATTCCTTTCTTTTAATTTTGCTTCAGTTCAGTTCAGTCATTCAGTCATGTCTGACTTGCAACCCCATAAATTGCAGCACGCCAGGCCTCACTCAAACTTACGTCCATTGAGTCAGTGATGCCATCCAGCCATCTCATCCTCTGCCGTCCCCTTCTCCTCCTGCCCTCAATCCCTCCCAGCATCAGATTTTTTCCAGTGAGTCAACTCTTCACATGAGGTGTCCAGAGTACTGGAGTTTCAGCTTTAGCATCATTCCTTCCAAAGAATACCCAGGACTGATCTCCTTCAGAGTGGACTGGTTGGATGTCCTTGCAGTCCAAGGGATTCTCAAGAGTCTTCTTCAACACCACAGTTCAAAAGGATCAATTCTTCAGTACTCAGCTTTCTTCACAGTCCAACTCTCACATCCATACATGACTACTGGAAAAACCATAGCCTTGACTAGACGGACCTTTGTTGGCAAAATAATGTCTTTGCTTTTGAATATGCACTCATCTCACATGCTAGTAAAGTAATGTTCAAAATTCTCCAAGCCAGGCTTCAGCAATACGTGAACCGTGAACTTCCTGATGTTCAAGCTGGTTTTAGAAAAGGCAGAGGAACCAGAGATCAAATTGCCAACATCTGCTGGATCATGGAAAAAGCAAGAGAGTTCCAGAAAAACATCTATTTCTGCTTTATGGACTATGCCAAAGCCTTTGACTGTGTGGATCACTATAAACTGTGGAAAATTTTTCAAGAGATGGGAATACCAGACCACCTGACCCACCTCATGAGAAACCTGTATGCAGGTCAAAAAGCAACAGTTAGAACTGGACATGGAACAACAGACTGGTTCCAAATAGGAAAAGGAGTACGTCAAGGCTGTATATTGTCACCCTGCTTATTTAACTTACATGCAGAGTACATCATGAGAAACGCTGGACTGGAAGAAACACAAGTTGGAATCAAGATTGCCGGGAGAAATATTAATCACCTCAGATATGCAGATGACACCACCCTTATGGCAGAAAGTGAAGAGGAGCTAAAAAGTATCTTGATGAAAGTGAAAGAAGAGAGTGCAAAAGTTGGCTTAAAGCTCAACATTCAGAAAACGAAGATCACAGCATCCGGTCCCATCACTTCATGGGAAATCGATGGGGAAACAGTGGAAACAGTGTCAGACTTTATTTTTTGGGCTCCAAAATCACTGCAGATGGTGACTGCAGCCATGAAATTAAAAGACACTTACTCCTTAGAAGAAAAGTTATGACCAACCTAGATAGCATATTCAAAAGCAGAGACATTACTTTGTCAACTAAGGTCCGTCTAGTCAAGGCTATGGATTTTCCTGTGGGCATGTATGGATGTGAGGGTTGGACTGTGAAGAAGGTTGAGGGCCGAAGAATTGATGCTTTTGAACTGTGGTGTTGGAGAAGACTCTTGAGAGTCCCTTGGACTGCAAGGAGATCCAACCAGTCCATTCTGAAGGAGATCAGCCCTGGGATTTCTTTGGAAGGAATGATGATAAAGCTGAAACTCCAGTACTTTGGCCACCTCATGTGAAGAGTTGATTCACTGGAAAAGACTCTGATGCTGGGAGGGATTGGGGGCAGGAGGAGATGGGGATGACCGAGGATGAGATGGCTGGATGGCATCATGGACTTGATGGACGTGAGTCTGAGTGAACTCCGGGAGTTGGTGATGGACAGGGAGGCCTGGCGTGCTGCGATTCATGGGGTCGCAAATAGTCGGACACAACTGAACGACTGAACTGAACTGAACTAGGTTGGTCATAACTTTTCTTTCAAGGAGTAAGTGTTTCTTAATTTCATGGTTGCAATCACCACCTGCAGTGATTTTGGAGCCCCCAAAAGTCTGACACTGTTTCCAATGTTTCCCCATCTATTTCCCATCAAATGATGGGACCAGATGCCATGATCTTCGTTTTCTGAATGTTGAGCTTTAGGCCAACTTTTTCACTCTCCTCTTTCAGTTTCTTCAAGAGGCTTTTTAGTTCCTCTTCACTTTGTCATAAGGGTAGTGTCATCTGCATATCTGAGGTTATTAATATTTCTCCCAGCAATCTTGTTTCCAGCTTTTGCTTCTTCCAGCCCAGTGTTTCTCATGATGTACTCTGCATATAAGTTAAATAAGCAGGGTGACAATATACAACGTGACGTACTCCTTTTCCTATTTGGAACCAGTCTTTTGTTCCATGTCTAGTTCTAACTGTTGCTTCCTGATCTGCTTATAGGTTTCTCAAGAGGCAGGTCAGATGCTTAGGTTTCTATTAATATATGAAAGGGGGAAAAGATTACCTTTTCAGTGAAGAACATCTGTAATCTGTGATTATGTAACTATGTTTATGTACATTTTATTACATATTTTCTCTCTCAACTTAATGGACATGAGTTTGAGCAAACTCCAGGAGATAGTGAAGGACAGGGAAGCCTGGCGTACTGCAGTCCATGGGGTTGCAAAGTGTTGGACGTGACTGAGCAACTGAACAACCACAACAAATATATATATATNAAAATATATAAAGCACACTTTATATATGTATTTAACATCTGTAATTTAGTGCTTAATTTTTTTCTTTTTCAGTTACAGATTTTTCTGGAAGTGTAGCTGGTTAGTCATGCCACCAGGGATTTCAGCTAACTAAGTGGTAATCTCCTAAATCCCAGCCTCTCCCTATTAAGAACTGATCAAAGTGCTGTAAGAGCAACAGAGGAAAACCAAGTTCAGGCAATGTGAACAAAAGTCATTCTTTACTAAATTTGCTCTCGAATAGGTCAGTTTACATGCTGCTTAACAAATATTCCATGCTGAAGGCCTTCACTGTGGCTCAAATGAAATCATCAATATGTGTTACTCAGGAGTTAAAATTTTTATTTTTAACAACTCAAGGCAGAACACTCTGGATATACTTTATGTAAGCTGATAGTTGCTGCCCAGCTTAAAAATGTTATATTTCATTATTAATATATGCTAGAAAATAAATGTAACCTTCTTCTTCTGATGACATAGCCTTCATATCCTTATAGACACGTTTACATCGATTAAATAAATAATTTATTAAAAATAATAATTTAGGATAGCATTCTAATGTGCATTTTTCTTTCTTTCTCATTTTTGATAGTAGTGGTAAATTCTGCCTGGAATCTGCTTTTGTCTTAGCCTGATTACAACATTGTTATATATTAGGTGTGTTTATTTTCTGTCTCTCTGGCAATGAAGTAGTTCAGCAGTGCTTGGCCTCTGGGCAAAAAAAGACTATTGAGTTAGCCTTGTCTATAAATTGGTACCACTGGGATGGACAACTACTTGTATTATTATATTATTTTTCAAAGATGCCATGTTCTGAAATACTTCCCATTCATCACCCTAATAGCTCAGCAAGTATCTTCAGTAGCCTCTGTTGTCTGGGTCACTTAGCTCTGGAGGTTAGAATAGTGAGCATGAGGCCAGGGCTGTGGTTTTAATTCCTGTTAGATTCTCAGTTAGAAAAAAGTCTCTGCACACAGCTACCACCTGTGCTTCTCACTTTGATGTCTCATAGCTGCACATTAAGGGTTATAAAAGTGATATGTCACAGGAATGCAGATGACACAGTGCAATTTATCATTACTATTAGGGAAAAAATTTCAAGGTAAATATCCCCTTGACTAGATTTTTGCTTCATTCTTACACAGGGAAGCCTGTGTATTCAATTGAAGCCACATACACTTCACTTAAGTGCATTTTTCTGTGTGGTAAACTAAATATAAAGTCAATATTTTCTTTTGAGTTTGGAATATTAAATGATAAAGCAGACTGATAGTTGAACTTTGGAATCATGTTAAAGCCCACTATATGCCATGTGCAAAACACCCATAAATGCATAAGCCAAGAGGCTCAGAAGTTCCTTTAGGCTATTTGAAACTATTATTTTTCTGATCTTTTATAGTGATATTTGGTCTATTTTTTTTATTTTTTACCAAGGTGCATTTATTATCTATTTTTTGTTCATCTAGGTGACCGAGACCTGGTGTATCCTAAGGTTAATCTTCCATCCTTCCAGTAATTGCACTTTTGCTATAATGATTCATGATTTTAGAACACTGCCCTTGCCAGCACTACATTTTGACGTCATTAACAAGGGAAATAGATTAAGCTCTTAACTTCTTCCTCCATCCATTTAGTCAGAAAAATCTACTGGCCACCTGCTTTCTTCTGGATGCCTTTTATTTCTTTCTCTTGTCTGATTGCTCTGGATAGAACCTACAGTGCTTTGTGAAATAGGAGAGGTGACAGTGAGCACTTCTGTCTTGTTACTAATATAAGAGGAAAGGTTTTCAAACTTTTATCACTGAGTGTGATGTCAGCTGTGGGCTTGTAATATATGGCCTTTATTATATTGAGGCGACTGAAGTTAGGGGTGACCTCTCTCATTGTCTTGATAGCATCATGCCACAAAATTTGTTTTTATCATTTGCTGAGGTCTTCTGACATTTTTATCCATGCATAAAAAATCATTTTTTTCTTTCTTTTTGTTAAAAATATTAAGATGAAATCTTTTTTTTTTTTTTTTTAAGTTTTACTTTCCTGTGCTCTCAGTTGTGTCTGACTCTTTGCAACCCCATGGACGTAGCCTGCTAGGATCCTTTATCCATGGTATTTTCTAGGCAGAAATACTGGACTGGGTTCCTGTTTCCTTCTCCAAGGGATCTTCCTGACTCAGGAGTCAAGCCCATGACTCTGGTGTCTTCAATGCCAGGTGAATTTTTTACCACTCTGCCACCTGGAAACCCTCTTTACTTTCCTGCTACACTAATATATTCCAATTTATTTTAAAAATACATATTTGCAAGTATATTTGTGTTGTATGCAGATAAAAATTTTAAAGAATTGCTGTTGGTTTTGACAGTTTTCCTCAGGATATCTCAAACACTTAAAATCAGGTCATAAAGATAATTTACAATGCCATTATAAGAAGACAATGAAGCGGCGGATGCAGGGTTTTCACTTTACTTATCAAACACCTTGTTGTGCGCAAAAGCACATCAGATTACTGCCCAGCGTGGAGGGGCTGACGGAGACGGAGCTCGTCACAGCCAATAGGAGCTGTGTTTCTGCGTCCCTGTGTGCTTTTCTGAGCGCCACTCGGGCTGTCTGGTCTGTGCCGCCTACTGCTCTCCTCCTCTCCCAGGTCATTCTGACCCGCCTGCAACTTTGCCACTGAACGTGGCTGTACAATTGTTAAGGGCACAGCTTTGGAAAGGTGGCTAAAGCTGGACATTTTTCTATTGAAAAGGAGTGTTATTAATGCACTCAGAGAGAGAAAATAAATGCCAGGATCCTGTGGGAGTGTGGTGCCAGGAATTGGGAATAATCACCTTACTCATCTGTGTCAATAAATATATGAGTCAACTGGGAAGCTTTTCTTTATCAAATGGCTGTGAAAACTGCTTCAGGACTTTTTATTTATGACAATTGTTAACTCCAGTTTGTTTTGGGTTTCTGCTTCATCCTTCCCTTTTAAAGTTGGTGCAAAATAGAATGCACATGCTTTCCCTTAAAAAGGTGAGGAGGAGTATATAGTTAGTTGGGAAGCCCAGGAATTTGAGGTTGTTTCTTATGGCAAGAGCCTGCATAGCATGATGGAAATATGGGAGGGAAGAAGGCACCTATACAGCCACAAGAACTGACTGAGCGGCACTTTTTTATGTTTATTAAGACAGACCTGAAACCACTGTAGTGAAGTGAAAGTTGCGCAGTCGTGTCCCACTCTTTGAGACCCGCTGGAATTCTGCAGGCAAGAATACTGGAGTGAGTAGCCTTTCCCTTCTCCAGGGATCTTCCCAACCCAGGGATCGAACCCAGGTCTCCCACATTGCAGGCAGATTCTTTACCAGCTGAGCCACCAGGGAAGCCCCAAGAATACTGGAGTGAGTAGCCTTTCCCTTCTCCAGCAGCTCTACTTGACCCAGGAATCAAACCAGGGTCTCCTGCATTGCAGGCAGATTCTTCCAACTAAATTTCCAACTTCACTATTATTGATTAGCATTCTATGAAGAGTGTGTGCTTTTGCTGGGTTAAAAGGCATATGCGGTCAGAAATGAATTCTTTACAAGATGATTCTGAATATTCAAAACAAGTGTGTAGGCAAAGGAGAAATTTTTTAAAAAAAATATACATTAATGGAAAATAATGCTCTGATTCTACCAGAATGAGAAATATAACAAAGTTAAGATGACAAAGGGGGCTTCCCAGGTGGTTCAGTGGTAATTAATCCACCTGCCAATGCAGGATATGTGGGTTCAATCCTTAATCCAGGAAGAGCCTGCAGACTGCAGAGTAACTGAGCTTATGCACCACAGCCACTGAGCCTGTGCTCTAGACCCTGGGAACCACAGCCACTGAGCCTAAGCCCTGCAGTTACCAAAGCCCACATGCCATAGAGCCCATGCTCCTCAGAAAGAGAAGGCCCCATGGTGAGAAGCGCTACCACAATTAGAGGGTAGGCCGCACTAATTAGAGGAAACCCCATGCAACAGCAAAGACCCAGCACAGCCATAAATAAATAGAATTACATATACAAAAAATCAGGCATGCAGTGAGGCGGGAAAGATGACCCACAACAAGACTATTCAGTCAATAGAAACAGACCGTAAAAAGGAACAGAAGGTGCACTCAGTGGGTAAAGACAGTAAAGAAGCTATTTTGAATATAGGCTGCATGTCAGGAACAGATATGCACGCCCCAAATACTCAGATCAAAACTCTAGAGACTAAAGGTATCATATAAAATATATGTTGAGTGGGATTAAAAGCATGTTAGTCATTCAAGACCAAAAAGACAAATGAACTTAAGATGTAGGAAAAAAAAGTATCAGAAAAAACCTAAAGTGAGAAAAAAGTGTACAGAGACTCAGTAAGATAGGCAGAATCAGGAGGCTAGATATATACTGGACCTGAATATACTGAATATTTACTGAATAAATTGGAACTCTAGAAAAAGGGGGATACAGAAAAATGTGTTAAGAAATATGGCCAATTATTTCATGAGTTAGTAAAAGCTGTAAATTCAGTTCAGTTGAGTCCCTCGGTCACATCCAGTCATGGACTGAAGGACTGAGCTGAACTAAGCTGCAGCATACCAGGCCTCCCTGCCCATCACCAACCCCCAGAGTCTACCCAAACTCACATCCACTGGGTCGGTTATGCCGTCCAGCCATCTCAACCTCTGTCATCCCCTTCTCCTCCTGCCTTCAATCTTTCCCATCATCAGGGTCCTTTCAAATGAGTCAGCTCTTTGCATCAGGTGGCCAAAGTACTGGAGTTTCAGCTTCAGCATCAGTCCTTCCAGTGAATATTCAGGACTGATTTCCTTTAGGATGGACTGGTTGGATCTCCTTGCAGTCCAAGGGACTCTCAAGTCTTCAGCACCACAGTTCAAAAGCATCAATTCTTCAGCACTCAGCTTTCTTTATAGTCCAACTCCCACATCCATACATGACTACTGCAAAAACCATAGGTTTGACTAGACGGACCTTTGTGGACAAAGTAATGTCTCTGCTTTTTAATATACTGTCTACGTTGGTCATAACTTTTCTTTCATGGAGCAGGTGTCTTTTAATTTCATGGCTGCAGTCACCATCTGCAGTGATTTTGGAGCCCCCCAAAATAAAGTCTATCACTGTTTCCATTGTTTTCCCATCTATTTGTCATGAAGTGATGGGACCAGATGCTGTGAAATTAGTTTTCTGAATATTCAGTTTTGAGCCAACTTTTTCACTCTCCTCTTTCACTTTCATGAAGAGGCTCTTTAGGTCTTCTTCTTGGGACTTCTCTGGTAGTCCAGTGGTTAAGACTCTGAGTTTCCCCTGCAGGGCGCACAAGTTCTGTCCCTCGACAGGGAACTGAGATCCTGCATTCTGCATGGCATGGACAAAAAAATAAAATAAAAGCTGTAAGTACACAGATGCAAAAAGCTCAATGAACCATAAGCAGCTGAAATAAGAAAAATACAGAACTGGTCAAAATAAAATTCTTTAAGTCTATAGAAAATTATTTTCAAAATATCATCCAAAAAGACCTACATAGATAAGAAAAAGGAAACGTACTACAGGTGACTTCTCATCAAAAATCCTAGTTAGAAAACCGAGGATGACCACATTTATAGTAAAATAAGAAGAAAAGAAGAATTCTATACCTAGTCAATTTTTTAAAATAAGGGTGATATTAAATGTTTGATGTACAGTCAATTAACAAACTCATCACCAGTAACCAATGAAATGTTTAGAAAGTCATTCAATCAAAAGACAGTTAGACCAGATGGAAATGTGGATCTATACAAAGGATTTAAGAGCACTAGGATCTATAAATGTCAGAAATAAGACATATCTTCTTATTTGAAATTCATTTAAAAGATAATGGAGGTGCTTCAAATTAATAATATCAGCTTCCACATCAAGAAATAGAAAGCGGATAACAAAACAAACTCAAAATGAACATAAGGAAGAAAATGAAACAGAACAGGAATCAATGAAATCAAAAGCAAAAATAATAGAAAAATCAGTCAAACTGAAACCTACCTTTGTAAAAATAACAATGAAATGACAACCTTTTATCAAAACTGATAAAAAAAAAAAAAAAAAAGAGGAGACACAAATGGCTAATATCAGGAGTCCTGTAGAGGATGATGAGAAGAGATCCCAGAGACTTTACAAGAATCACCATGAATACTAGAAACACCTATCAGCACATGAATTTAGCAGCTTACATAAAAGGGATCCTTGACAACTACACATAAGCAAAGTCCCTCAGGAAGATTCAATCCTACCAAACATAAAAGAAGAAATAGCAGTTCAGCACAGTCTGCACCAGAGATAGAATAGGAATGAACATTTTTTCAACTCATTTCACGACACCAGCTTTGCCCTGATCTCAAAACTAGACAAAAAAAGTACAAAAAAAACCCCACCAAAAACAGAACTGTAGAATATTATCCTGTAAGAGCTTAGACACAAAAACCCTCAGCATAAATGATAGCAAATCAAATTCAGTTTTATGTGTATAGATAGACTGATATAAATTTATATTGGTATAAATTTAGGTGGATGGATGGATACACACATTCATACATAAATACACAGACAACTAGAAATCTAAAGAATAACATGTTTCCTTTGTGGCTCAGCTGGTAAAGAATCCACCTGCAATGTGGGAGACCTGGGTTCAGACCCTGTGTTGGGAAGATCCCCTGGAGAAGGGAAAGGCTACTCACTCCAGTATTCTGGCCTACCTATTCCAGAAGCAACAGTTAGAACCTGACGGGAACAATGAACTGGTTCCAAATCAGGAAAGCAGTACATCAAGGCTGTATATTGCCACCCTGTTTATTTAGCTCATATGCAGAATACATCATGAGAAATCCTGGGGTGGATGAAGTGCAAGCTGGAATCAAGATTGCTGGGAGAAATATAAATAGTCTCGGATATGCAGATGACACCACCCTTATGGCAGAAAGTGAAGAGGAACTAAAAAGCCTCTTGATGAAAGTGAAAGAGGAGAGTGAAAAAGCTGGTTTAAAACTCAACACTCAGAAAACAAAGATCATGGCATCTGGTCCCATCACTTGATGGGAAATAGATGGGGAAACAGTGGAAACAGTGACACTTTATTTTCTTGTGCTCCAAACTTACTGCAAATTACTTTGCCAACAAAGGTCTGTCTAGTCAAAATTTTGATTTTTCCAGTAGCATGTATGGATATAAGAGTTGAACCATAAAGAAAGCTGACTGCTGAAGAATTATGCTTTTAAACTGTGGTGTTGGAGAAGACTCTCGAGAGCCCCTTGGACTGCAAGGAGATCAAACCAGTCAGTCCTAAAGGAAATCAGTCCTGGATATTCACTGGAAGGACTGAGGCTGAAGCTCCAATACTATGGCCACCTGATGCAAAGAACTGACTCATTGGAAAAGGCCCTGATGCTGGGTAAGATTGAAGGCAAGAGGAGAAGGGGACGACAGAGGATGAGATGGTTGGATGGCAACACCATCTCGATAGGCATGAGTTTAAGCAAGCTCTAGGATTTGGTGATGGACAGGGAGGCCTGGCATGGAGTCCATGGGGTCACAAAGAGTTGGACATGACTGAGCAACTGAACTGAAAGAATAACATTCCACTAACAAGTCAGGTTTCTTTCCAAAATGCTAATGTTTTCAATATTCAAAAATCAATTATATAGCCCATTATATCACCAGTCTAAGGAATAAAACCCCACATGGCTGAATCAATACAGAGAAGACATTTGGCAAATTATACTCATTCTTAAGACTCTTCCAAGGCTTCTGATTGCTCTTAGACTGAAGAATGAGTTTTCCAAATGTCCCGTAACTCTGTCGGGACTGGCCTCTGTGATCTCTCTGGTGCTACATGCCACAGTTCAATTACAGGCCCTGCTCACAGCCTCTGGGGACATGCTGTGTGTGTGTGTGTGTGTGTGTGTGTGTGTGCGTGCGCGCGCGCGCGCGCGTGCGCACTCAGTCCCTCCAGTTGTGTCCGACTCTTTGTGACCCCATTGACTGTAGCCCTCCATGCCTCTCTGTCTATGGGATTTTTTCCAGCAAGAATACTAGAATGGGTTGCCGTTCCCTCCTCCGGGGGATCTTCCGGACCCAGGGGTCAAATGCAGTTCCTTACCACCAGCATCACCTGGGAAGCTCTTCTCAACTAAAACTGTTGTGGCTTTGAAAGGCTTTCCCCGCACGTACAGGTAGACTCTAGATTTAAATCTCTGTAGAGTTTAATCAGGAAGACTTTCTTTGGAAGGTTAATGTAACTGAATTCTCACTCTGTTACAACTCTTTATCCCAAATTAATTTTAGAATGATATTTATATGATAATTTAAAGCTCACGTACACATTTGTGCATGCTTGTCTCTTTAGTCCGTTCATCTTGCTCATACTGGGCATCAGTATCTACATGTTTATGGGCTGAGCCAATGACGCACTTCATAATGAGTTCAGCTTTAAAAGTGTTTCACTAACGGGAATGTCTTCACTGCTTATCAAGCAGGGTAAACACTCCGGGAAAGCACATGCTAAAAATAAATAGAATTGAATCTGTTTATTTTGCACCTAAAGAGTCCTTTTATTTTAACTACAATGCCATTTTAAATACATTTATTCAATGTTGTTGTTTACTTATGAAATGAACATTTATTAAGTTCTTAACGTGTGCCAAGTGTAAGGGACCAACAGTGAATAAAGAGACAGAATCTCTCAAATGTATGCAGAAACCAGGCTTGTAGTTCTTGTTTGTTTGTTTGAAGAAAGAGAACACAATAAAGGAAATGCACAGTTGTATGTATTCTTTCTTCCTGGATAATGTTAGTTAATATAAAAAAAAAGTGCTATGCATGCATAGCTAAAATATTTAAACCATTTAGAAAGAAGTGAGATGAAAAGTGAAAAAAATAACCCTACCCCAGTTCCCAGTTTATTCCCCTAAAGATGATCACTGTTTTAATTTTCTTATAACTTTTCCTGGAAAAAAGGAAAGAAAAAAAAAAAACACAGTTTCTTGCTTACTTAGGGAAAGGAGAAGGTAATTATTTACTTCTACTTTTTACTGAAATCATAGCATGGAAATTTTCCATATTAGCAACATGGATATTTACCTCATTTTTATGGCAATGCAGTATTCTGGATTCACTATGAGTAGTATAACAGCTCTCCTATTGAGTAGTTCCATTTTTCTATTGTTTCTACCATAAAATCATTTTAATAACTATGTAATAGGCTATAACAAATAACTGGTCAGTGGAGAATGCCATAGAATATTTATTGTATTTCCAAATTATGATATTAAATATTATTCCGATCATGTGATCATAGCACAGAGTCTGGTAGTTCAGTAACTATTACTTCCCTGTGTGTGGAAGGAACAGTGAGTCTATCATGATAGGGAATGAGGTAAGCAGTGGGAAAAAAAAAAAAAATCACACTTGGAAAGTAGTTTTTCCCTGTGTTCTCCTTTTCTTGGAGCAGAGACAAGTGAATTTCCATAACAATGTCCCTGAAAAAAGAGACAGTATTTCAAAAAGTACAGAAGTATAGGGACAAATTCCTTTTGCCTGTTTTGTTAACCTGGCATTGTGGCAACGGAAATTCCTTTCGACCAGCAATTTGGGCTAAAACTCAGAATTCTCCACTGTCTCCTCTCCGAGGGCCACGTTTCCTTTGGAAGGCAGTTGATAAAGCTGAGCAGTGACTCTGCTCGAGGTGCTGGCCCCTGCTTTCCAGGAGCTGTGGGAAACCGAGACAGTCCGCAGAAGGCATCACTCGTAAGCACATTGACAAGGAGACGAGAGCGTGCATCTGAGACAGCCCGCCAGATGCTGCACTGTGTCCCGTCAGCGTGGTTCACTTACTTCCGTCAAAGCCTTTCTGACAGCGTGGCAGTTTCCTCTCGTAACTGTCAAGGCTGGTTTTGTATTGGCAGGCTCAGCAGGTATCACTTTTTACTCTCCTTTTTATTTCTTTCTTCAAGCTTACATGATCACACAGATGCCATGAAGGACTAATCAATAAATCAACATGAAGGTCTAACGAAGAGGATACATATATGAGCTAAATCATTTTATTGTTTTAAAATATCCTAAGGGGACAAAGGGCTTCCCTTGTAGCTCATTTGGTAAAGAATCTGCCTGCAGTGCAGGAGACCTGGGTTCGACTGCTGGGTTGGGAAGATCCTCTGGAGAAGGAAATGGCAACCCACTCCAGTATTCTTGCCTGGAGAATCCCATGGACAGAGGAGCCTGGTGGGCTGCAGTCCATGAAGTTGTAAGAATCAGACATGACTTTGCGACTAAACTACCTTCAAAGGGACAAAAGACAAGAAATGATATATTTCTAGCACAGTGATGCTTCACACCACTTAATTTCTGCCTTTTCATGAGGTTGGGAATGTGAGTTACATATTTTCCTTTTTACTTATTTATTACTAGAGAGTGTGTGGCTACATATGTTGTATTCTTTCCTTAAATCTCCAGGATTTCTGACAATAGTTTCCCTAAGTGTTGACAGTGATGCTCTCTGAAGCTGAAAACTTTAAAGTTCTAACAGATCAATGTGTGGACATAGCAGAACCAACCTCAAGACTTAAGCTGTGAAAGAGAAGAACTAACAGACTGAAATATCAGTAATACAATTGTTCAGCTGGATTTTGACTTCAAACAATGTTGACACATAATATGTTAGAAAGTTTCTTTCTCAAAAATAAGATTCAGTCTCTTAAAGAGTTAGATTTTTAGAAACTTTAAAATTTGAAATTGTTTAAATTCAAGAGAAGTTGAAAAAAAAAACAGCATTCCCACATACCTTTGACCAAGTTTCCTTAAACGATAACGTTGTACAAAACTATTGTACATGTATCAAGAGCAGCAATATGACATCGATACACTACTTTTATACAGTCTTTCCTCCCAATCCTACACGCTGGCAACTATGGAGTTTTCTCCATCATTACGATTTTGTCATTTAAAGAATGTTATAAAAATTAAATGAAAAAGCATATAAGCTGTTTTAAACAACTTATCAGAGAGAGACTTGGCATATCCTCAAGTCACCCATTGGAATATACCATTCAGTGCATTTTAGGGTACTCACAGCATTGTATAACCCATCACCATAAACTAATTTTAAAACATTTTCACCCCAAAAAGAAACCCCATGCCCATCATGGCCTCCCCCCATTTCCCTACTCACAAAGCTCATACAGCATTAGGAAATCAGGAATTACGTTCTACTTTCTGTCTCCCTGGATTTTTCTATTCTGTGTATTTAATATAAGTGGAGCCATATAATATATGGTCTTCTGGCTTCTTTCAACTGAAAAATAATGGCACCAAAGTTCACATTTTAGCATGCTACAGACTTTCATTCCATTTTTATTTCTGAATAATATGCTGTGATGTCTATATACCATAGTTTATCTATTTATGTATCATTCAGTGGAAATTTGTTTAGTTACGGGCTGTTATGACTAACACTACTGTGAACAGTCGTTTTCACCTTGTGTCTGCTGCAGTCCATGGGGTCGCAAACAGTCAGACACTCCTGAGCGACTGCACTGAACTGAACTGAACACGCTGTCATCCACTTGCTGCGTCGCCCGGTAGTGAAAAGTGAGGGGAAAGTCGTTCGGTTGCGTCCGGCTCTTCATGACCCCATGGACTGCAGCGCATGGAACTCTCCAGGCCAGCACACTGGAGTGGGCAGCCTTTTCCTTCTCCAGGGAATCTTCCCAACCCAGGGATTGAATTGGGGTCTCCTGCATTGCAGGCAGATTCTTTACCAGCTGAGCTCTGAGGGAAGCCCGAGTCATCTGATAACTGCACATTTTATGGGCAAATCACATCTTGCTCAATTCATGCTATGAGTCTTAAGGAGAGATATTTTAATTTTTCTATTATAAATACCCAAGAATATAATCTCGGGAACATATAGCACATATTCAGCTCAATAAGAAATTGCTAAGAATGTGTAATTAGACTTAGAAAATGCAGGCTGTAGTTCTTTGGCCTTAAGGAAATTTTGCAAAGCTTCCTGTGTAGCTGAGGATGGTACTGTTCCAACCAGAGTAGCA
Source organism: Redunca redunca (assembly GCA_006410935.1). Classification (NCBI taxonomy): domain Eukaryota; kingdom Metazoa; phylum Chordata; class Mammalia; order Artiodactyla; family Bovidae; genus Redunca; species Redunca redunca. The sequence goes on from SJYQ01104590.1 coordinate 63,413, forward strand.
GCCATGTTTTTGCTCAGCCCAGGTCAGTTTTGAGAGAGTGTAACAGTATCTTCCCTTGTTTCATCTAGATGTTCCTTGAAGTGTTGTCGGTATTTGATTTTGTTTTGTAAGCCCTCAAATTCAGATACACAGTCACACAAAACCACATACCATAGATGACAATGTCCATTCTTGAGTGTTCTCTTAATAGCTTTTTCACCATGTCTTTACAATATTTGCATAATGCTTCTTTTCTTGTGCATTTGTAGATGGCTCATCATATCTCCAGAAGCAGGAGAAAATTGCCAAATAAACACCATTTCATCTCTAAACTTTTCTTCCTGGTCACAAAAGTAATTCAAACTCTCAATCTTGCAAATCAAAAGTAAATTATCAGCCATTTGAAGAAGGGCATCTAAATTTAATTCCTCTGCAGGGGTTTTGGATGTCTTAGGGACTGGAAAAGAACTTGCTCTTCAACAAATCAGATGTGGTCTACAACAAATTTAAACTGATCAAAGTTTCCTTTTATTTTTTTTTCAATTATCTTTTTTTTCCCCTTTATTTATGTGAGAGTAATGTGCTCACAGACTGGTTCCATATAGGAAAACAAGTACATCAAGGCTGTATATTGTCATCCTGCTAATTTAACTTATATGCAGAGTACATCATGAGAAACGCTGGGCTGGAAGAAACACAAGCTGGAATCAAGATTGCCGGGAGGAATATCAATCACCTCAGATATGCAGATGACACCACCCTTATGGCAGAAAGTGAAGAGGAACTAAAAAGCCTCTTGATGAAAGTGAAAGAGGAGAGTGAAAAAGTTGGCTTAAAGCTCAACATTAAACAAATGAAGATAATGGCATCTGGTCCCATCACTTCATGGGAAATAGATGGGGAAACAGTGGAAACAGTGTCAGACTTTATTTTTTGGGGCTCCAAAATCACTGCAGATGGTGATTGCAGCCATGGAATTAAAAGTCACTTACTCCTTGAAAGAAAAGTTATGACCAACATAGACAGCATATTCAAAAGCAGAGACATTACTCTGCCAACAAAGGTCTGTCTAGTCAAGGCTAAGGTTTTTCCAGTAGTCATGTATGATTATGAGAGTTTTGACTGTGAAGAAAGCTGAGTGCCAAAGAATTGAAGCTTTGAACTGTGGTGTTGGAGAAGACTCTTGAGAGTCCCTTGGACTGCAACGAGGTCCAACCAGTCCTTTCTAAAGGAGATCAGTCCTGGATGTTCTTTGGAAGGAATGGTGCTAAAGCTGAAACTCCAGTACTTTGGCCACCTCATGCGAAGAGTTGACTCATTGGAAAAGACTCTGATGCTGGGAGGGATTGGGGGCAGGAGCAGAAGGGGATGACAGAGGATGAGATGGCTGAATGGCATCACGGACTCGATGGACATGAGTTTGGTTGAACTCTGGGAGTTGGCGATGGACAGGGTGGCCTGGTGTGCTGCAATTCATGGGGTCGCAAAGAGTAGGACATGACTGTGCGACTGAACTGAACTGAATGTGCTCAGATTTGAAGGTAAAAACATGTTTCTGCAGGATGTATTCCACTAGTAGAACGACAAAACTAATCATGTTATTGGAGAAATCTATTTCCCATATGTCACTACAAGACAATCTTTAAATATGTATGTTTGTATTTTTCCCATTAATAATATAATCTTCAGATATTTCTTTAAATAAAATATTTAGATCAATTCAATGAAATGAACTCTAGCGAGTGCAAAAAAAAAAAAATCTCCAAGCAGTCTCCAGAGTAGCTGTAACGACCTCTCATCTCCCAAGCAATGTATCAGGGTCTAGTTGTTGTGATCCTCATCAGAACTTGGCGTCTGTATGTGTGTCTGTGTGTGTGTGAATCATGTATATTTATCATACACACACACACACACACACACACTCACTAGTGGGAAAGAATCTGCTTGCCAGTGTAGGAGACTTAAGAATTTGATCCCTGGGTCGGGAAGATCCCCTGGAGGAGGGTATGGCAACCCCCTCCAGTGTTCTTGGCTGGAGAATCTCATGGACAGAGGAGCCTGGCGGGCTGCAGTTCATGGGGTCACAAAGAGTCAAGCACAGCTGAAGCAACTTAGCAAGCAAGCACATGTAATTCTTCAGGAATAAGTGGTATCCTATCATGGCTTTTATTTATTTATTATTTTTTATATGGAAGTATTTTTGTGGTTTATTTATTTATTTTACAATATTGTATTGATTTTGCCATACATCAACATGAATCCACCACAGGTACACACGTGTTCCCCATTCTGAACCCCCCTCCCTCCTCCCTCTTAATTTGCATTTCCATGATGGACAACGACATCAACAACTTTCCTGTGAACACTTGGTATTTCGTATTCTCTTCCCTGATATCTTTCACATCTTTTGCTCATGTTCTAACTGAATTGTATTCTTACTGTATCATTTAGAAAATATTTTATAATTACGGAAACAAGTCCTTGGTCAGTTATGTGATTTGCTGATATTCGCTCCCCATCTGTGTGGTTTGCCTTTTCATCCTCTTAACGAGGTCTTTCAGAAATCAAATGATTTCAATCTTGGTGAAGCACAATTTCTTCATTATGTTTTTAATGGATTGTGCTCTTTGGAGTCATATCTATGAACTCTTCCTAATCTTAGATCACATGGTCTTCTCCAGTGTTTTCCAAAATTATAATTATGCTTTTTACACTTGGAACTATAGGTCAATGTTTTAAATACAATGTAGTTTTAATGAAGATTGTTGCTTGTTTGCTCTGTTCACAGACGTCCATTTTTTCCAATATGATTTATTTAATACATTTCTTCATTAATTGGACTTCCCTGGTGGCTCAGATGGTAAAGCGTCTTGCTTACATTGTGGGAGACCTGGGTTCGATCCCTGGGTTGAGAAGATCCTCTGGAGAAGGTAATGGCAACCCACCCCAGTACTCTTGCCTGGAAAATACATGGACAGAGGAGCATGGTGGGCTACAGTCCACGGGTTCACAAAGAGGCGGACATGACTGAGCGACTTCACTTTCACTTTCTTTCATTAAATTGCTTCTGCCACTTTGTTTAAAAATCGTATGTGTATATTCATGCTCAACTATTTCTATTCTTTTTTTTTTTTTTTTAACTTAAAAAATTTTTATTTTAACTTTAGTTTACTTTACATTACTGTATTGGTTTTGCCAAACATTGACACGAATTCACCACGAGTGTACAAGCGTTCCCAAACATGAATCCCCTCCCACCTCCCACCCCATGCCATCCCTCTGGGTCCTCTCCTTGCACCAGTCCCAAGCATCCTGCATTCTGCATCTGATATCAACTGGCGATTCGTTTCTTACTTGATAGTATACATGTTGCAATGCCATTCTCCCATCTCATCCCACCCTCTCNTTCAGAAGTTGTTTTGTGGAGTTTGCTCGGCACTGAAATGTTTTTTTGAGGAATTTGTGAGGTAGAAAGTAATCTCCTGGTCCTATTCCTCCGCCATCTTCTCCCCCCTCCCTATTTCTATTCTTAACAATGTTGACTATTACCTGAGCCTTGTGATCCTGGAAAACAGAAAAGGTTCAGAAATTTCCTCAACTTTCGTGTTTTAGGAAGGTGAATGTTTCCCTTGAGGTCAGCCTGCTTTTCTGGAAGACACCTAAAGGAGGTGCACTGTGCCAGCTGGGGCTGAGTCAGACAAAGTTCAAGTTCAAGAACATCTTAAGGAAAATTGGATTCCAAGCTTTTTGTTCCCATTGATCAGTTCAGATAATCCTTTATAAAGAAAAGAACAGGAATTTGGAGGGACTCTTTCTAACCTTCTCAGAGGTAAACAGGGTGGCTTCCTAAGGCTAACCTAAGCCACAGGGCAGAAGGTGTGCCTTTAGCAAAACCACTGCTATGCTGGTTATCAGCTGCTTTTCATGAGAAAAGCAGATATTATCAGAGATGTGACCATATAAATCCTGAGTTTTAACCCAAATTGTCGCTCAAAAAAGTTGTCATTGCTTCTATATAAGTTTAACAAAACATATAGAAAGAATTTTTCACTGTACACGTGTCTATTGTCGGAATATTTCTTCTTTTCTCGGGCATTTTTATGGAAAAGTGCCAAGGAAAGAGGAAGTATCTCCTCTCCAGAAAAAGAGAACGTAGTTGGAAACTGGCTGCTTTCCACTGTGACTGCATAACTACTTACTCTCTTTCTTATGACTTCGGGTCCTTTAATGCATATGGAAGTGAGTTAGTGAACTGCTGGACTCTGCTGACGGAAAGGACTTCAGACCAAAATACTGTTCACAGTATAACACCTATGATTTTTCTTTTGAAAATGAATTCAATATCCTTCTCTGGTATTCCTCACTGATAAAATGTTTGTCACTACATATTACACATTTATCAAAATGCTGCTATAATAGAAAAATTAGAAAATTGGAGTTTCTCAAAAAGCTAGTTATATTAATTATGGTATGTCCATAATATTGCATTGCCATAGAAATGAGATAGATATACATTCATTGACACAGAAAATTTCCATAGATAACTTCATTGAAACATAGGCATGAACAANNNNTAGCATATACATGTATATACTTTTTCTTTTTTTCCAGAAAGAAAGAAAAGATATATAGACCATGCTTAAAGCAAGTGAATGAGATTACCTAGAGAGAAACAGTTTTGTAGGAATGGAGAAATGTTCAAGACTAACCTAGATAGAAAATTTTAAAAAAATAACAAATGAACTAGGACAAGATTAACCTGCAGGGATCAGAGAACTGTGGAAATGTAATAGCATGAAATCCAAGCTCAGTGGTCATTTCAAGAAGGAAGGCCTCTTAATTGTTATAGAGAGGGTTCAGAATATGAAGGGGAAGGGAGTGCTTTCTGGAGTTACCAGCTATACAATCTCCCAGGGGAATAAAATGAACTGGAGATTGATTCAGAGAGAAGGAATGGAAAGAGTGAGTGAAAGAAACTTTCAAAGACTGCTGTTAAAGAATAAAACCTGGTAAGATGGTAATTGGAGAGAGGTACAAAGTCCAAAGAGAAGTTTATTTGCTTTAATGAGACATTCTAAAATAGGCTTGCATATTTAAAGGAAAGAAATCAGGAGAGAAAAAGAAGTTTATTCAGTCGGAGAGAAATTGGGAGCCAAAGAAGAAGGAGAAAGATTCTGTGGTTGACAGAGTAATGCCCCCAGCAGATCCACACCCTCCTCTCTGGCATCTGTGAATCTGTTACTTAGATGACAAAGGGAGTTTGCAGTTAGGGAAAGGAGCTTCAGATGGAGAGATCGCCCAGGCAGACCCAGTGGAATCATTAAGGCCCTTACGTGTGAAAGAGGGAGACAGGAAAGACCGGGTCAGAGGAGCAGACGTGGTGGCGCGGCAAAAGCTGAGTGATGTTCTTGACAGCTTTGAAGGTGAAAGGCAGTCATGGCCCAGGGTGTCCCTAGGAGGAGGAAGAGGCAGGGAAACAGCCTCTCCCCGGGAGCCTCAGGGAACAGCACTGCGACACCTTGATCTGAGCCTCTTGAGACATAGTGTGCATTTCTGCTGCGTGTTTCAAGTCGCCTCAGTCGTGTCTGACTCTGCAACCCCGTGGACGTAGCCCGCCAGTCTCCTCTGTCAGCGGAATTCTCCAGGCAAGAGCACTGGAGTAGGTTGCCTTTCCCTTCTCCACGGGACTTCCCCGACCCAGGGATCTGACCCACGTCTCTTACATCTCCTGCATGGGCAAGCAGTTTCTTTACCACTAGCACCACCTGGGATTGCTGCCATCCTCCAAATGATGATAATACATTTGTGTTCTTTTAAGCCACTACTTTTGCCTGATTTGTTTCAGAGACAGTAGGAAGCTGCTGCACCTTCTGTCTGGTCTGTTTCCCTTAAAGGTTTCACATCTGAAGTGTGATTCTGGTGGTGGGCGATTATATTTCTTATTGACCTCTTTATTCATGAAACTATTTCATTAAAAGTGAAGGCTTGATTCTTACTGAGAAAATTGCTGTCTCTTACATACACCTGCATGCTCAGTCACTCAGTAGTGTCCAACTCTTTGCGACCCCAAGGACTAAAGCCAATCAGGCTCCTCTGTCCATGAGATTTTCCAGACAAGAATACTGGACTGGGTTGCCATTTCCTTCTCCATCTCTTACATATAAAGACACCATTAAGTATCTACACAATTAAAATATTTTGTAGTCAGGTCAAAATTGACCCGTATAAAATCAGATGTTTTCCTATCACTAATATATCATTTAAATATTGCAAACAAATCAGATACTTGTTTCTTTTTTTTAATCCCCCAAAGTTAGTCATCGTTTGTAAAACAAAATCCCAAGAAATTCCTGATAATGCAGTCTTAGGAGGGAATTTGCAGGAGTGAAATTTGACACTGTTCTCTGATATATTAGGCATCAAGGGTGATCTTCAGGATTTAGTTTTTGTTGAGTCACCATGTCTTACCCTTTCCAACTTATCCTCTGTCGTCCCTGATGGTTGGATGGCATCACTGACTCAATGGACATGAGTTTGAGCAAACTCTGGGAGATGGTGAAGGACAGGGAAGCCTGGAGTGCTATAGTACCTGAGGTCAAAAAGAGTCAGACACAACTTAGTGATTGAACAACAGTCTTACCCTTTCAGCCCATAAATAACACTGATAAAACTGTCCAAAAGCAGGTGCCATATACGCACAAGGGGGAATCCTTGTCTTCTCCAGTCTACAGCTTTTCGAGACACTAGTATTGAGAAATGATTGTACCCTTATTTGACTTTCCATCATGCTATTATAAAATTTTCATAATGAATAATGGTTATAGATTTACTTTATTATGTTATCTAAAAGATGAATCAAGGATAGGAATATTCATAATTAATTTTTGCATTTCTAGCTCTAAGCACATTAACTGATATATAACAGGCACACAACACAGCATGAAATTGCATACAAGGCAGCGTTTGCTATGGCTTTACCGTAGTGTTTGCACAGTATTGCCTATCTTTGACTAGATTTTTATACCTGTGTGAGAAAAGTAATAATAGTACCTACTTTGCATGCCATGTTGAATATTATAGGCAACATTGCATATAAAACTCTTAGCACAGTGTCTAACATAGCTTGCCTTCAGAAAAAGTTAGCCAAAATCACAATCATCCTGCAAAATCATAATTCGATAACTAATGAATATTGATATTGTTTCTACATGATTTTCTGAAATGAAATTCTAAGGAACAAAATAAGCTATATTAGCTATCACATTTTATATGATATACTTAATTGAAGGCAACAAATAAAGTATGAATAATTTAACCTGAAGAGGAATATATTAAAAAGATATTAAGTGATTCACAAATCCTCTAGGAAATCTAATGAACAGAATTTGGAGGCTACATAAAGAGAAATAATAAACTAAATCCAGTCAGTAAAGGACTTTCCTGGTGGGCCGGTGGTTGGCTCTGAGCTTCCAATGCAAGGGTCAGGGGTTAGATCCCTGGTCAAGGGACTGAGACCCGACATGTTATGAAGTGAAGTGAAGAGAAGTCGCTTAGTCATGTCCGACTCTTTGTGACCCCATGGACTGTAGCCTACAAGGCTCCTCTGTCCATGGAATTTTCCAGGCAAGAGTACTGAAGTGGGTTGCCATTTCCTTCTCCAGGGGATCTTCCCAACCCAGGGATTGAACCTGGGTCTCCTGCAATGCAGGCAGACGCTTTACCATCTGAGCCACCAGGGAAGCCACATGCTATGGGGCATGATCAAAAAATATTGAAAGAAAAAATGAAGTCAGTGAAGTACTGGCTGCAGACATAACTTTTTCTACTAAAAGCATCTCACCAACAGTGGACAACACAATATAGATCAAACCTCTAGTGTGAGTACTTAGTTGCTTGGTCATGTCTGACTCTTTGCAACCCCATGGGCTGTAGCCCAGCAGGCTCCTCTGTCTATGGGGATTCTCCAGTAAAAATACTGGCGTGGGTAGTGCTTCCCTCCTCCAGGGGATCTTCCTAACCCAGGGATGGAACCCAGGTCTCCTACACTGTAGGTGGATTCTTTCCCGTCTGAGCCAGCAGGGACCTGGAGGTAACTGTTCAGTGTTTTTCCACCCATAGCAAGAATGGGTCCTGCTCAGTCACATTGCTTATGATTCAAAGTGTGGGGTCGGCATGTCCAGTTTGGGTTGCTATGTCATGTTCCCTGCTTGCCTGCAAGAGAGGCTATGTCATGAAACCAGGCATTTGTGGTTTTTATTGGGGGGAGATGAAGTTTTGTTTCCTGCCATGTAATTCCCCAGCTGCAGAAAGGCAAATCCTAAGTGGAAAAGCAAAAGTAAATGGAAAAGTCGTCTAAGTCTTAGCATGTGTTCATATGTGGAATTCATGGTATTTCAAGGAAAGGCCAATTACAGTTAAAAATATACTAATCCACTATAAAACACAGGCTTCCTGGGTGGCGCAGTAGGTAAAGAATCTGCCTCCGATGCGAGAGACACAGGTTTCACCCCTGGGTCAGGAAGACCCCCTGCAGTAGGAAATGGGAATCTGCTCCAGTATTCTAAGCTGGAGAATCCCATGGACAGAGGAGCCCGGCACAGGGTCGCAAAGAGATGGATGCAAGTGAGCACACACTGGATAGCGGAGGGAGCCCCGTGCAGCGCTCTGCGGTGACCTAAATGGGAAGGGAATCCCCACGGAGGGGTGGGCACGCATATGGCTGACTCTTTCGCTGTACAGCAGAAGCTAGCACCACACTGTAAAGCAACTGTGCTATAATAATTTTCTAAAATATACTATCTTAGCTTTACTCGTATACCAGACATAACACTCTTAAAGATCTTTTCAGCGGTAGACTAGCCCTCACCTTCCTAAAAACCAAAGTGCTTTGCCTCCTTCATCCTTGTTCCAAATGTTTGCAGCTCTCTTTCTCCCCTGCTCTTGGGCTCAGGTGAGACGTGGCTCGGGAGTGATGGCTGAGACAAGGGTGCCGTGCCTGGCAGGCTGCCAGTGGCCGGTGAGCGGCTGAGACAGGCACTCAACCCAGACATGTTCTAAAATCCCAGGAGAAGCCTTAGAACCAATCCTGCATTTGGATTGTGGACATTGTATTCGCTCCCTTGTTCTACACTCAAGTTATCCCCAGATTTTGCTCAGAAGGTAACTAAATTTAACCTGTGCCTCTGATAGGAAATGCATGGAGCCTGCAAACACCAGGAAATTGAGCGAAGCATTCACTTGAGCAGCTTTTTAAAGCAGTTCTTTAAAATTTACCACTGGCCTTTTGTATTTCCCAGGGGCATCTTTTTGAATGTTGTTCCAAAGCAATAATGTTTCAGGGTTGAACATGGTCAATGCGTAACTAGAACGGATGTGAAATTCTTGACAAAAAGGTTTTCTCATGAGTGTTCCACAAATAATATAATGAATTCTCACTATAGTCTTCATAAAAAGTCAAGTTCCTTATTATGGTAAGGTATTCTTATTCACTCAGAGTTAGAATAATCAGAGGAAGCACCATATTTAAATATGTATCATTCTGTGTGTATATAAATATTCATATTATACAGTTTATGAGTTACACCCTATGTCACTAAGCCCAGGGGTACAGTAACATAATTTAGAATACACATGCCACATTTCAACTTTTAAAACATTTAAAGTCAATATGAAATATATGTTAACTAGTAATGTTAATATAACTTTCTCTTGCAATAGTCATGTGTGCACATAATATGAATATTAAATATATGAAATATTAAAAAGTATTCTGTTAAACATATTAAGAGATAAAACTGCTTTTTATTCCATAAATATTAAAAATTTATTATCTGTCANGCATCTACTCAGCAAAAAATCTCTGGAGTCAATATTTCTCTAACAGTGAATGCCGGTTTCTGATGGTTTAAAACACAAATTTATTGAGGAGAACCTTGCTAACGTGAGGACCTCTGATCAGTAGCATGTTCAGCAGATAAAATAGGAAAAATCTAGAATTTACATGAGAGCTAAACATTTAGTTTACATCAATTTGGAATTGGTAGTGTCTCCTATTTCCCTGAAGAAGAAAGAAAAAGGTGAAAGAAATCGGGTGCATATATGACACAAGGGGAGAGACACACACATCCAGAGGACACACATCCTACATCTAGGGTTCAAAGTTCAACCAGTAGATCCTTTATAATGACAAGGGTAAAACACAAAGCTCTTTTTTTTTTTTGTATAGCTTTATTTTTTTTAATTTATTTTTTAAAATATAAATTTATTTATTTTAATTGGAGGCTAATTACTTTACAATATTGTATTGGTTTTGCCATACATCAACATGAATCCACCACAGGTATACACATGTTCCCCATCCTGAACCCCCCTCTCTCCTCCCTCCCCGTACTGTCCCTCTGGGTCATCTCAGTGCATCAGCCCCAAGCATCCAGTATCATGCATCAAACCTGGACTGGCAATTCGTTCCATATATGATATATACATGTTTGGTCATCTCAGTGCGTCAGCCCCAAGCATCCAGTATCATGCATCAAACCTGGACTGGTGATTCGTTCCATATATGATATATACATGTTTCAATGCCATTCTCCCAAATAATCCCACCTTCTCCCTCTCCCACAGAGTCCAAAAGACTGTTCTATATGTCTCTGTCTCTTTTGCTATCTCACATACAGGGTTATCGTTACCATCTTTCTAAATTCCATAAATATGAGTTAGTATGCTGTATTGGTGTTTTTCTTTCTGGCTTACTTCACTCTGTATAATTGGCTCCAGTCTCATCCACCTCATTAGAACTGATTCAAATGCATTCTTTTTAATGGCTGAGTAATACTCCATTGTGTATATGTACCTTAGCTTTCTTGTCCATTCATCTGCTGATGGACATCTAGATTGTTTCCATGTCCTGGCTATTATAAACAGTGGTGCAACGAACATTGGGGTACACATGTCTCTTTCACTTCTGGTTTCCTTGGTGTGTGTGCCCAGCAGTGGGATTGCTGGGTCATAAGGCAGTTCTATTTCCAGTTTTTCAAGGAATCTCCACACTGTTCTCCATAGTGGCTGTACTAGTTTGCATTCCCACCAATCACTCTCATGTGATTATGAGAACTGGCAGGTCTGTAATCTGCAGGGCAACCCATAGGCTAGAAACAGTTGGAAGTTGGCACTTCAGTCTTGAGACAGAATTTCTTTTCACTTTAAACCTCATTTGTTGCTCTCAGGGCCTCTAACTGATTGGGTGAGACCCACCCACATTATTAAGGATAATCTCTTATCCTGAAGGCCAAGTGACTGTAGATATAAATTACACCTTCAAAGCAGAAAAAGTAATAGAGAAAGTGAAGAAAATGAAACATTTAAATACCAATAAAATTGATGACTTTAGCAAGACTGACCAAGAAAAAATATTTCAATTACTAAAATCAGGAATGATAAAGGGAAAATTAGAGCTGGATTTACAGTATAAAGGTCGTAAGGAAATACTCTGAGCAACTGTGTGGCAATAGATTATATAATGCAGGTGAAATGAACAAATTCCTAAAAAGATGCAAACTCCCAAAACTGACTCAGGGAACCTCCTGGCCAATGAATAAGACTCTGCTTCCAAAGCAGGGGACTTGGGTTCAATTCCTGGTTGAGGTACTAAGATCTCACATGCCATACTGCATGGCCAATAAATAAATAAATAACTGCCACAGAAGACACAAACCTGAATAGATCGGTAGCGAGTGTACAGATTGAGTATTTGAAACCATTTTCCCACAAAGAAAAATCCAAACCTACGTTACTTTGTTGGTAAACTATAATGATGATTTAAAGAATTAACATTTTAAAAAAAAGAAAGAAATCACTTTCTGTCTTATCTAATAGTAAAATATTACAAAAATATTGACATAAAACACATCAACAAATTTCTAAAAAAGTGAGTCTAACATATCATGACGATTATACAGCGTGACCAAATGGAACTTGCCACACAATCCTAAGTGTGTCTTAACATACAAAAATCAATCAATATAATACACCATATTGATAAAAGGGAAGCAAACATACAGTTGTAATAGACACAGAACAATCATTTGATAAAATCCATCACTTTATGAAAAAAAAAAAAAAGCTGAATAATCCCCTTAGGAATAGAAGCAAACTTTCTGAATTCAACAATAGGATATACAAAAATAAAACAAAACACGTTATCAGTTCAGTTCACTACAGTTGCTCAGTTGTGTCCGACTCTTTGTGACCCCATGAACCACAGCACACCAGGCCTCCCTGTCCATCACCAACTCCCGGAGTCCACCCAAACCCATGTCCATCAAGTCGGTGATGCCATCCAACCATCTCATCCTCTGTCGTCCCCTTCTCCTCCTGCCCTCAGTCTTTCCCAGCATCAGGGTCTTTTCCAATGAGTCAGCTCTTCGCATCAGGTGGCCAAAGTATTGGCGTTCCAGTAATAAGACTAATATTAGTGCTTGATCTTCAGGACTGACATAACACATACATCATATAATATGTGATAATGAAGCAAGAGATCTATAAGTGGTATAGTATATAGGGTGCCGGGAGCCAGCGTGAGGAACTCTGCCCTTGGCAAAGGTCATGAGGAAGGAGGTTCGGCATTCGCAAAGGCGGATCGAGCCTCAGGAAACGCCCTGTTTCTGAACATCTACCCCCCAAACCAGGGTCTGCCTACTTTACTGTTTTATGCTCTCACCTATACCTCTGACTTTACGGGGGGCTGACTCCCATTACCTCTCTGGGAGAAGGAGTTAACTTACAGCTCCAAGTCAATAAAAATTCCTGGGCGTGACAAGAGTGTTTCAACTTATAAACTCCTCTGAAGGTTATCTAGCCTGCCTGTACAGGTTGGTCTGGCCACATATGATTGTTTACAGCCTCCCAATTGTGAGAGGCATGAGATGTTTTAGACTTACTGAAGGCAGATTCTTTTGGGAAGTTGGAAATTATTAGTATAGTGGGTTGGTTAGGAATTATATTGGTGAAGGGTTTTTCATTTGTTGTGCCAATAATTGCTGCTAATTCCCTGCCCTGGGTGTGACAAGGGTGTCTCAGGTCAAACCTCATAGGGCATGACAACCTACTGCAGTACCCTTGCCTATATAATTCCGCAGAGAGAGGAGCCCGACTGGCCACAGTTCATGGGGTTGCAAAGAGTCAGACAAGATTGAAGTGGCATAGCACACAGCACACGATACTCAACAGAAGAGGCACTGAATTGGAGGAGAAAGTTCCCACTTGGGAAAACCTAAGTGGAATTTGTAACTACATGGGAGTTTCTGGTAGGATCATCTTGATATTTACTTTTTCCTGAAAAAAATGTTTCCATTAGTTAATCTAGAAATTAATTCTTGCCTTAGTTTTAGCCAAACTGATAATATACACACCCAACTTGGAAAACTCACCAAAGACTTATCACATAATCCCCAATAATATGTGTCAGGGAGATTTCTGGTTGGTGCCAGTCCTCAGCTGTTCTGGTTTCCCCTGGCCAGCATAAGCAGATGGCATTGTTCAGAGAAGCTGGCCTGGAGATGTAATTGGAGAAGAAGCTCTATGTGCGTGTAATTTGAAAGCTGCCTGGATCCTGATAAAACAGGAGTCATGGTGGGATTTTGATGTTTCACAGGAGTCATCAACAGAATGAAATAGTCTCAAGTGAGACCTGAATGTCTTTCATGTCCAGTCGTGGTTCCCTATATATGTGTGTGTAGAACAATATGAAACTCTCTGATCATTTTTACAGCAGCTTTATTCAACCACCACTTCTGCTCTGTACTCACCCCATGCTCCCAACAGCATCACAAATGTACATATGTATCAATAAGCAATATATCTTCCAGAAGGGTCTAGAAAGTTTAGCAAAATCTGATTCATGGAAACCACTCAGATATTGATGTTTTAACTGACATTTGGCATGAAATAAGACAATTACTGGGTTTTGCAATGTTAATTTAAGGCATTATATTAGATTTTAGAAAAGTCAATGCATCTGATATAAACCTATTTAGTTGAGCCAATAAATTGTAATGAAGACCTTTCTGGGTACAAATAGTAAAGTAATAAACTTTAACAAAATTTTAATCTTCAAAAACCCAGGTTTATCCAACCAATACATTTTTTGTCTTGATTCCTTTTTAGTGAGAAAAACTGACTTTCTCCACTTCCCCAAGTACCTATCTCATGATAATATATTCTAAAATAATGAGGCTATATTGCAGTGGCTCACTTATTTTAAAAGAAATATGGTCAACATGTAATCCATTATTTGGTTTATACAAAGAGAAATTCCAATGAAAGATAACTGAGTATACTATTTTTCACATTTTAGAAGAATCATTGCTTAAATTGCAAGGTAATGTTAAATATAATAGACAAATGTACAGAGGTCTGCGTGTGAAAAATATTTTACTTTCTCCACATAGTGTTCTGAAAACATTAAAATTCAATTAATTCAGGAGAATTAATCAAAGGCTCCTGTTTTACAATGCGTTGTGCCATATGCATGCGTATGTCCATGTTTGTGTTTGCACAGAGAAATATGGCTGAAGAGAGAGTAAAAGATAAGGAGGCCAGTACACATCGAAGGAAACATACAAAAGAGAAGTGGAAAAAAGGTTTCCTGAATTTTCAAACTTTAGGAAAATTACTCAAGTCTTTGTTTCCCGAAAGGCAAAGGGAAGATATCTATTAAGGAACCCAACAGTACTATTCTCCTTTCAACCAGTAAAACAAAGTAGGTAAGTGTAATCAGAGGTGAATGCAGAAATCAGAGCCAAGGAATGTTAAATTAGAAATGCAAAATGTATGATGATATTTTAACGCACAATACCTGAGAGCATTATTCATTTTCCCTTCTTTTTTTATTTTTTAAGATTGCAGGATAGATGTTTATTGAACTTTTTTTATATCAATTTCTTTTTTTTATTTTAATTTTTACTTTATTTTGCTTTACAATACTGTATTGGTTTTCCCATACATTGACATGAATCCGCCATGGGTGTACATGAGTTCCCAATCCTGAACCCCCCTCCCACCTCCTCACCCTTTCCATGTCAAGAATTCCCAGTTAGGGCTTAGGAAAAGAGGAAGTCAGTGGCTGGTTGCATTAGCTTTTCTATTTCAAGCTGTCACAGCTGCAAAATTGCTCAGTGCGACTCCACAGGGAGTGGTACCCAGCTATGCAAATGAATTCCAAATGTGACATGGGCCAGCATGGGAGGGGGGCGGGGGTGACTGTGGGGGCTGAGTGACTGCACCAAGGAGCCAGAGCCGTTGATTCCTGCTCATCTGTCTCATCATAGTGACCTCTCCCTAGAAGGAAGGAAAGGAAGAGCAAAAGAGCGGTACACAGAGAAAATAAAGTTAAAAGGTTTCTTTACTTACTTATCCCTCTTTCTTTCAAATACCTTTATGATCTTGTCATTTCCCTTCACCGCATATTTTACTCATATCGCAACCAGATTAATAACTAGTCTTTACTTTTTCTCTGTCCTAATTAGGTGACTTGATTTGGTGTTGCTTAATGGGTATGTGTGTCATAGTCTTTAGAATTTACTAATTTGAGGAATAGAGATAACGGAGAGTTGCTCTAGTTTGATGTAAATTCTATACCATGCACGCAGAAGATATAAAATATTGTCAGCACTCTTTCACTAAAAAACTTCAGCCTCATGCTCTTTTCCATTTAGCCAGGAGCTCCTTGCTTTGGTGAAATAATCCCTTATTCCTTCATTTTTGATGGATGAGAGATTACAGGAGAAAAGAGAAATGAAGTGTTAGTGATGTCAAAAAAAGGAGATAGAATTAAGAAACCCAAATGTCCCAAAGCAGTTCATAGAACTTTCAGAATGCAGTCTAGAATGGGCTTATTTCAAAATGTTTTTGTTCTCTTCATCTTCTCTGTTTGAACGGTTCTAGGTCATTCTCCTTTATGGAAGCAGATTTTTCACAGAGAAGAACCATGTCCTCCGAAAAGTGAAAGTGCTGGTCACTCAGTTGTGTCCGACTCTTTGTGACCCCTGGACCGTAGCCCTACAGGCTCCTCTGTCCAAGGAACTCTCCAGGCCAGAATGTTGGAATGGGCTGCCATTAGCTTCTTCAAGGGACCTTCCCCACCCAGAGATCGAACTGGTGTCTCCTGCATTGCAGGGAGATTCCTTACTGTCTGAGCCACCTTGGAATGCCAACGTCCCCTCTATTTAAGAATTTAAGAGCTATTTCTCTTGTTTAAAGAGTTACAGTGAAGGCAACGATGGGACGGCAAAAGCAGGTGGATATACAGCCAAGTTTGTTTAGCTTTTCCAGGGGATTCACACTTCCATTTTCAAGACCTCTCTGAAATTCTCAATTGTTCGTTTGAAAATTCCTTTCTTCAGTTGTGTTCAGTTTGTAAGCACAATTTAGTGGCAATATAGAAGACAATGTATATGGTTGAAGGAGGTTTTTTTTTTTGTTTTTTTTTTTAATAGGAGTTTTGTTCTCAGAAGAATCTGTATGCAATGAAAGGCATCAGAGGAGAGGTGACATCAGGATGAGGCTATCAAATCTACTTTCAAGGATTCGCAGAGATATAAGGCAGTGGATAGTAGAATTAAGCTAAAATTGACAAAAGGCTTTCTAGGAATCACCACTGCCTTGGACTGCAACTGTCTCACACAAAGACCACATATAAAAGAATGTGTCTCAAAAAGATTTATGGATGGTCCTTTTGGAGCACTGTGTAAATTTCTATTATATTCATAGGAAGCCCAGAAAGGATTTTAGAAGGATATATAAAAGAAAACTCTACAATTATGTTAGACTAAAAGGGCCAGATGCAGTCTGTGCTTAATAAAGAGAATTAATTAGTGTTCTGCTCAATTAAGAGAAAATATAATAGTCAACCTAAAATTCTAGAGCTGGTGAAATTAGGACTTTTCAGGCAGAAACTGAGTCAAAGGGGGAATTACACTGCAAGAAATAATCAAAGACAATTTTCAGACTGAAGAATGATCCTAGATGAAAATACAAAATCTTAGAGGAGATTGGATAACACTGAAAGTGTAAATAATGGACTTTGATGAAACAAATATAGTCTTTCCACCCACCCCTCAAGAGCCAAGATAATTTAATGAGCAATAGTCTTTATATATAGTTCTTGGAAAACCAGATATTGATATAAAAAGATGAAAAAGAATATTTGGCTTTTATCACACAACATAAAATGAACAATATTGATCATAGCTATATATAAAGATTTCAGAAGAAAAATTTAATTTTCCACCTTATGAATAGAAAAAGGAAGAGATAATTAAATTAAAAGAACAGAAGCAGTGAAGTAAAAATATAAAAGAAGTAAAAAATAAAAAATAATGAAGCATTGGATGTCAAGAACTCTCAATAAAATCAAGAAATTTCTATCTAGACTGATCGAGAGAGTAAGAACAAGGAAAAAAAATGGCGAGTATTAAGGATTGGACACCAGTATAGACAATAAAAATATTTTTTAAAGAAATAAAGAAGAGCATGAAAAAATTTATTATAGTACATTCACCAGCTTAGATAAAATAGACAATTAGCTTCATAAACATAAGCTCTTCAATAGCCCATTAAAGGTTGTTATCTATTAATAAATAAGTAGCCCTATTTCAATCCTATTAAAATTGCATAAGTAAATTTTTTTCATACAAAATAAATCTCAGACTAAGATGTCAGTGCTCATTAAATATGTCAAACACTTAGGGAAGGAAAAAGTGTCAGTCTATGCAAACTTTCTTTTTTTTATTCAGAAAATGGACACAGAAAGGAAACTTCCAGACACATTTAGGAGACAAGTATAATCTTGCTTCTAAAACCAGCAAAAGGTATTGCAAAAATAATTCAGGTCAGAATCACTCATAATATAAAACCAAAATCTTTAACAAAATGGTAGAAAATTAAAATCAGTGATATATGAAATGAATAATATGTTATAATTAAAGAAGTTTATCATAGAAATGCAACATTTGTTCAACATTAAAAAAAACTCAATAAATGCAATTAACCAAATTAAGGGCATTTCAGTTCAGTTCTGTTCAGTGACTCGGTCGTGTCCAACTGTTTGCGACCCCATGAATCGCAGCACTCCAGGCCTCCCTGTCCATCACCAACTCCCGGAGTTCACTCAGACTCACGTCCATCGAGTCCTTGATGCCATCCAGCCATCTCATCCTCAGTCGTCCCCTTCTCCTCCTGCCCCCAAGCCTTCCCAGCATCAGAGTCTTTTCCAATGAGTCAACTCTTCGCATGAGGTGGCCAAAGTACTGGAGTTTCAGCTTTAGCATCATTTCTTCCAAAGAAATCCCAGGGCTGATCTCCTTCAGAATGGACTGGTTGGATCTCCTTGCAGTCCAAGGGACTCTCAAGAGTCTTCTCCAACACCACAGTTCA
>SJYQ01104590.1:82304-118100 GCA_006410935.1 Redunca redunca
TCTTCACTTTCTGCCATAAGGGTGATGTCATCTGCATACCTGAGGTGATTGATATTTCTCCCAGCAATCTTGATTCCAGCTTGTGCTTCTTCCAGCCCAGGGTTTCTCATGATGTACTCTGCATAGAAGTTAAATAAGCAGGGTGACAATATACAGCCTTGATGCACTCCTTTTCCTATTTGGAACCAGTCTGTTGTTCCATGTCCAGTTCTAACTGTTGCTTCCTGACCTGCATACAGGTTTTTCAAGAGACAGGTCAGGTGGTCTGGTATTCCCATCTCTTTCAGAATTTTCCACAGTTTATTGTGATCCACACAGTCAAAGGCTTTGGCATAGTCAATAAAGCAGAAATAGATGTTTTTCTGGAACTCTCTTGCTTTTTCCATGATCCAGTGGATGTTGGCAATTGATCTCTGGTTCCTCTGCCTTTTCTAAAACCAGCTTGAACATCTGGAAGTTCATGATTCGCATATTGTTGAAACCTGACTTGGAGTATTTTAAACATTGCTTTACTAGTGTGTGAGATGAGTGCAACTGTGCGGTAGTTTGAGCATTCTTTTATAAATGATTAATAATCTGACAGTTTTATATACTTCTGTACCCTGATTAGGTTTTTTGAATGTTACCTATAGGGTCAATTTTGATAATTCCCATTTACTTGTCTTCAAATTTACTAATCCTATCTTCTTGGAATTAATTAAATTTCATGATCATTAACTTTTTGACATTGTATTAATTATAGAATGCCTGCTTTTTGTTTAAGAGATTGCAATTATCTGTTAACATTCTCTCCTTTTTAAGATCTTGATTTCCTTGTCTTTTCTCCTATTAAAAATATGTATTTGAAGTAAAGATTGTACCTATTAACTTCAGCAGATAGCCTGTCTATGCATTCATTTTTACTTATGTTTTTTCTCTTGATCACAGTTTTTATTTTCTTGCTTTTTTCTTGGCCTTGAAGAAAATTCTTTCTTTGTCTCATAACATCTAGTAATCAAAATTGTTATTGTTCTTCCCCAGACAGTGTATATTGTTTTACCTGTTACACAGGTAGGATGAGGAGATGAAACAGTCAATTAATAATACATCTTGTCCACAACTGGGGTGAAGTTTCATTTAAATTTCTTCTAGTTCTGGTTCCAAATGGTCTGTGGGGAAGAACTGCAAGTTTATGGCAAAGCACTCTACATCACATTGCGGAGTTTTCATCTTCTAAGCACCTAAAGTTGATGAGAGAGTACTTTGCTTCCCTGTTCTGTGTTCTAACCACTGGACTACTAAGGAATGCCCAGAAACTCTGGGCTTCCCATGTGGCACTCGTGGTAAAGAACCCACTTGTCAATGCAGGAGACCTAAGAGACATGATTTGGATCTCTGGGTTGGGAAGATTCCCTGGAGGAAGGCACAGCAATCCACTCCAGCTTTCTTGCCTGGAGAATCCCATGGACAGAGGAGCCTGGTGGGTTATAATCCATAGGGTCACAAAGAGTCGGACGCAACTATAGCAACTTAACACTGCCTTTTCGATACTGAAAGCTCTTTCCTTCAGAGTTCTTGCAGTTTGCTTTTGCTTCCTAGACCACACACGTTCAAAATCTTGGGGTTGTGTTGGAAGGAGAATTGTTACGTTTACAGTATAGCAGTCATCTCGTGTGTCTCTGACTCTTCAGTACCAGCAGGAGTAGGAAGTGTTGCTCTGAGTTTCTGGCCCAGCCATTCAGACTTGATAGCCTCGTCCTTCAAATAAAGTCCCTTTGAGATAAATGATGTCCTTGGGGATCTTCTAGCTTTGAATCTTTCTCTCCATTCTTCCAGTCATCAAATACTATTGTGCTAATACAATATAAATGCTAGTATCTTGTTCAATGATTATTTTTAATAATTGCACATTATGTTTTGATATAAAGCTATATATAATACAGGGGAAAGAAGAAAAAGTGGAATTCAGTCATGGATTTCCTGAAAGATAACTTAGCCAAAAGTTTAAATTTTGGTAAATTTTATGTTTCACAACAGCTCCTTCATTTATTAAAAGGAAACAGTCATTAGTCTTGCATATTCAAAACACAGTGTTCATATGAACCATGACCACTGAGCCACAAAATAAATTTCATAGTTTTCATTCCCTGGAGTATTTACTTGTTATTTTTCTTCAGTTTTTTTTTTTTTTTTCCACTCAATTCTCCTGGGTTTGCATCTTTTTGAAAGCTCACAGTACAACTGAAGTTACAATTTAAATGTAGATAATGCCCATAGCAAAACTTGTAATAAGAGATGCTAATTATTGTGCACCTACTGTACCCACTCAGTACTTATATTACTGTCATCTAATTCTCTCCTGTAGTTTATGAAGTAGGAATATTTGAAAATGCAAAACTAAAGCCTAGATGAGAAATAGCTTGCCCGAGGATACATGCTAATAGCTGTATGATCCTGACAGTAAAAGAAGGAGCTGTGATCAGAAATACTTCCAATAATAGAGCATCAACTTAAGGTCTTAGGTGTGAGACAATAGCTCCCTCCAGCTTTGTTGGGGTCCTGAATATCACAGCACAATAATTGTTGTTCATAGTGATGCTCCTAAGAAAATCAAATGAACAGATACAATATATTTATTGTTTAATAAACTGGGGGACAATGAAATGCACTTAGAAATTTGCAATTACTTCCAGAGTAGTCAGATTTCATTATGTAGTAGATAATAACAATTGTAAGTTATATGTGGAAAATGAAAAGCAAATTCTGTAAAAGAAATGATATCAAAGTAAGTACACATCAATAGGATTAATGTGGCTTTTTTTTTTTTTACATTTGTGACAAGGCTGTATATTTTCCCCTGCATATTTAAACCACATGCAGAGTACATCAGGCAAAATGCCTGGCTGGATGAAGCAGAAGCTGGAATCAGGAGTGCTGGGAGAAATATCAACAGCTTCAGATACGCAGATGATACCACTCTAATGGCAGAAACTGAAGAGGAGTGAAAGAGCCTCTTGATGAGGGGGACAGGAGAGAGTAAAAAAAACTGACTTGACACAACATTAAAGAACTAAGATCATGGCATCTGGTCCCATCAACTCATGGCAGATAGATGCAAAAACCATGGAAACGGTGACAGACTTTATTTTCTTGGGTTCCAAAATCACTGCATATGGTGACTGCAGACATGAAATTAAAAGACACTTGGTCCTTGGAAGAAAAGCTATGACACAGCTAGACAGCATATTAAAAAGCAGAGACATCATTTTGCCAACAAAGGTCCATATAGTCAAAGCTATGGTTTTCCCACTAGTCATATGTGGATGTGAGAGTTGGACCACAGTGAAGGCTGAGCATGGAAAAATTGATGCTTTTGAATTGTGGTGCTGGAGAAGACTCTTGACAAGTCTTTGGACTGTGAGAAAATCAAATCAGTCAGTTCTAAAGGAAATTAACCCTGAATATTCATTAGAAGGACTGGTGCTGAAGCTGAAGCTCCAATACTTTGGCCACCTGATGTAAGGAGCCAGCGGATTCACTGGAAAAGACTGTGATTCTGGGAAAGATTGAGGGTAGGAAAAGGGGGGCGGCAGAGAATGAGATGATTAAACAGCATCACCAGCTCAATGGCCATGAATCTGAACAAACTCTGGGATATAGTCAGAGAAGGCAGTGGCAACCCAGTCCAGTACTCTTGCCTGGAATAGCCCATGGATGGAGGAGCCTGGTAGGCTGCAGTCCATCGGGTTGTGAAGAGTTGGACACGACTGAGCAACTTCACTTTCATTTTCCATTTTCATGCCTTGGAGAAGGAAATGGCAACCCACTCCAGTGTTCTTGCCTGGAGAATCCCAGGGACGGGGGAGTCTGGTGGGCTGCCGTCTATAGGGTTGCACAGAGTCGGACACGACTGAAGCGACTTAGCAGCAGCAGCAGATGGCTTTAACGTTAGAGTACCTAGGGATAGACACCGCTCCCAAAAGGTAAGATGGGAGAAGGCTGAAGTGTCCAGAACTAGCAACCCAATGATGTCAGTTCACATGGCCATACCTGATATTGAGATGGTGGAGAGCATCCACAACCCTGTGCTCGAAAGGAGAGGAGCAGAGAGCTCTGCTGAGCAACCTTAACATCTACCGCCAAAGCACATACGTGAAAAAATGATATCCTGTTATTTACTCAGCAATTATTTTAATCTTCTGAAATGGACCTTGCTGTGCCAGGAACGACTAAGGTTTCCTCCAAAAATAATATTTTACAAAGATCTTGAGAAATTTGTTATAAAGATAAATGTCTGAAATTAAGAATTAAATATCAAACTTATTAATTGTTTAGTATGGACTTAGTTGATATATTAATATTTATATAATATTTTTGAAATATAGTTGATTTACAATATAATGTTACAT
Organism: Redunca redunca; assembly: GCA_006410935.1. Taxonomy (NCBI): domain Eukaryota; kingdom Metazoa; phylum Chordata; class Mammalia; order Artiodactyla; family Bovidae; genus Redunca; species Redunca redunca. The sequence goes on from SJYQ01104590.1 coordinate 86,693, forward strand.
TTAGGTGTACTGCTTGGCAATTCAGTTATATATATTCTTTTTCAAATTCTTTTGCCTTATAGGTTATTATTTTAATATACTATTCATAGCTAAAATTACAATGACTAATTTGATTCTTCATAGAATAATGAAGAAATAATAATATTTTTTAGGGTTAGGTTAGAATTAAGAGACATGTCATAGTGGAATGTCATAAAATATTCAGTAGCACAGAATCTGCTTAGCCTGATTATTTAAGAACTTTTAAAAACCTTGCTTAATGTTTAGAGCTGTTAATGTGATGAAGAAAAATAATTACAGTTGAAGAAAGTAATACATCCCCATTTTTGCTTGCATGCAATATTGAGATATATTGCTCTAATTATTTAAAAACATAAAAATAACAATGTACTAATAATAAACAGCATGCACCACTTTAGGTAATAACCCAATATTTATTTTAACTACTGCTAAGTCGCTTCAGTCGTGTCCGACTCTGTGTGACCCCATGGACGGCAGCCCACCAGGCCCCCCCGTCCCTGGGATTCTCCAGGCAAGAACACTAGAGTGGGTTGCCATTTCTTTCTCCAATGCATGAAAGTGAAAAGTGAAAGTGAAGTCACTCAGTAGTGTCTGACTCTTCGTGACCCCATGGACTGCCGCCCACCAGGCTCCTCCATCCATGGGACTTTCCAGGCAAGAGTACTGGAGTGGGGTGCCATTGCCTTCTCCGTTATTTTAACTATTCTAACCTAATTAATGTTTTTAAAAAACTGTAAGAACCATAGGTTAGATAAGCATACTAAAAGTCTGGAAATCTTTTTTTTTCTGAAATATTTATTTTAACTTTAGTTTACTTTACATTACTGTATTGCTTTTGCCAAACATTGGAAATTTTTAACTTCAGATAAATGTTTCCTGAAATATAGAATAAATTTTGATTTGATGATGTTTTAAATTAGTCAAAATATTAATTGCAATGAATTTAATGAAATATTACTAAATTAAATGAGCATTTATTCTCCATTTTTAATTTATCAGAGAATTTTTAAAAGCAAAGCTGACTCCAGAGATTGGGGAAAAAAGTTGTTTACAATACATATAGCTTTTAGTGAACTTACATTTAGAATACATAAACAATCCCCTGGAGAAAGAAATGGCAACTCACTCCATTATTCTTGCCTGGAGAATTTCATGGATGAGGAGCTTGGCAGGCGAGATTGCAAAGAGTCGGACATGACTGAGTGACCCACACAATGCACACGAATAACCCCCAGTGCTCAGTAACAGAGATGTAATTTTAATCAAAAATGGGAACACGCAGTAAGTTCACAAAGATAATGCAGAAATGGCCAATAATTGTATCAACAGGTACTCAGTATCACTGGCCATCTGAGAAAGAGAAAATGAAACTATGGTGAGATGCTATTTTACATCAAAAAGAATGTCAAAATTCAGGTTAATGACTAAACCAAGTGTTGGGAAGATGTGGAGCTATTACAACCTGTATAGGTCCCATTTTTACTCGCATGCAATATTGAGACACATTGCTCTAGTGATTTAAAGACACAATTAGAACGACAATATACTAATAACAAACAGCATGCACTACTTCCCAATACTTGTTTTAACCATGCTAATCTAATTAATGTTTAAAAACTATAAGAACTATAGATTAGATAAGCATACTAAAAGGTTTGAAATCTTTAACTTCAGATAAGTATTTCCTGAAATATAGAATAAATGGGAGCACAAATGGGGCAGCAATGTGCAAAATTCTTACCAAGCTAAATACACACTGAGGTTGTGCTCAGTTGCTCATCCCTTTCCAACTGTTTGTGACCCCATGGACAGTAGTCTGCCAGGCGCCCCTGTTCATGGGATTTCCCAGGCAAAAATACTGGAGTGGGTTGCCATGCCCTCCTCCAGGGAATCTTCCCAATTCAGGGATAGAACCCACGTCTCTTGTGTCTCCTGCATTGGCAGAAGGATTCTTTACCACTGAGCCACCAGGGAAGCGCACACTGAGGTTATGAGTCAACAATTTTACTTTAGTTATCTGATTAAGAGAAATGGAGAAATGCTTACCTAAAGACTCATGTAAAATTATTCACAGCAATTCTATTTGTAACAGTCCTCAAACTGTGAAAAACACAAGTTTTCATCAACAAGAAAATTATTTTTAAAAGCCAAACACACAATGGAATACTTATTTGGTATTTCTTTTTTAAGTGAACTACTGGCATAAGCAGTAACTTGGAGGAATCTAAAACAAGTTAAATATTTATATGAAGCTGTAGAAGGAACAAGATTAGTTTATAGTAATAAAAATCCAAACAGTGAGTAAAAAATTAAAGAAGAGCAATACAAGGAAATCTGAGATGGATGTATTCTCTGTGTTGTTTCAGTTCAGTTCAGTTCAGTCGCTCAGTCGTGTCTGACTCTTTGTGACCCCATGAATCGCAGCACGCCAGGCCTCCCTGTCCATCACCATCTCCCAGAGTTCACTCAGACACACGTCCATCGAGTCAGTGATGCCATCCAGCCACCTCATCCTCGCTCGTCCCCTTCTCCTCCTGCCCCCAATCCCTCCCAGCATCAGAGTCTTTTCCAATGAGTCAACTCTTCACATGAGGTGGCCAAAGTACTGGAGTTTCAGCTTTAGCATCATTCCTTCCAAAGAAATCCCAGGGCTGATCTCCTTCAGAATGGACTGGTTGGATCTCCTTGCAGTCCAAGGGACTCTCAAGAGTCTTCTCCAACACCACAGTTCAAAAGCATCAATTCTTCGGTGCTCAGCCTTCTTCACAGTCCAACTCTCACATCCATACATGACCACAGGAAAAACCATAGCCTTGACTAGATGGACCTTAGTCGGCAAAGTAATGTCTCTGTTTTTGAATATGCTATCTAGGTTGGTCATAACTTTTCTTCCAAGGAGTTAAGCGTCTTTTAATTTCATGGCTGCAGTCACCATCTGCAGTGATTTTGGAGCCCCCCAAAATAAAGTCTGTCTTGTTTGGGTGATGCTAAAATGTGTATTTGTCAAAATTGAATTGTACACTTAAGACATGTGTATTGCACTATCTGTAAACTTTACCTCAACTTAAACAATACAAATTTAAGAATTACTGCTTGATTATATTTATTTGGATGTTTTTTATATTGCCAGTGCATGCATGTTCAGTCACTCAGTTGTGTCCAGCTTTTTGTGATCCCATGGACTGTACCCCTCTAGGTTACTCTGTCCATAGGATTTTCCTGGCAACAGTATTGGAGGGGGTTGCCAGTTCCTTCTCCAGGGAATCTTCCCAACCCAGGAATTGAACCCGTGTCTCCTGTGTCTCGTGCATTGCAGGCAGATGCTTTACTGCTGAGCCACCAGGAAGCCCATCTCTCTGATAGTAATCAGTTTATTTAACAAGTTACCCACTTCTGCACTGTAACATTACAGTGACAGTAAAGTGTTGAGGGCTCAGCATTTCAGGTATCAGAAACAGCAAGTAAAAAGGCAAGAGACAGGCAAAGGCCATATCCAGAACATTAAAGAACACTGGTGTGAGTGGATCCTGCTGAGAAAGGGGGTCCTGAGGATTCAGTGGGGGAAGTTGGAGCCAGACATGCAAGGACTTTCAGGTTTAACAGCACTTGTAAAGATGTCCTGATAATATTCATTATTTTTCTTTGCCTTGTCTTAACCTTAAACAAAAGCCACAGTTGGAAAAAAAAATCATTGAAAGTTAATACTTGCTTCTGATATTCCTGGCACAAGCCAACATAAACAGTATATTACCTTGTATTCAAAGCACCAATGCCCCATTAAAGGAGAGCCCTTTGAGGAATTCCATATGGTTTGCAAAAGCTTGATTACAGCAGCTTTTCTGAAGGTTAAAGTAAGATCTTTTTCAAATGTTTATGTGTGAACACAAGTGCACACACTTTCAAATAGACATGGATGTTTAAACTTATATGTACACTAAATTCTTGGTAGATATCCAACTACCACAAATTGAATAATAATTTAAGCTTTTTATTTTTCAAGAGTGGAGGATGACTTAAGGATGCATATGCATGTATTTTATTTTATTTTTTTAGATTTATTTTAAATTTTTTTAAAATATAAAATTATTTTAATTGGATGTTAATTACTTTACAATATTGTATTGGTTTTGCCATACAGCAACATGAACCTACCACAGGTGTACATGTATTTCCCATCCTGAACCCCCCTCCCTCCTCCCTCCCCGTACCATCCCTCTGGGTCATCCCAGTGCACCAGCCCCAAGCATCCTGTATCCTGCATCAAACTTGGACTGGCGATTCGTTTCATATATGATATTATACATGTTTCAATGCCATTCTCCTAAATCACCTCACCCTCTCCCTCTCCCACAGAGTCCAAAAGACTGTTCTATACATCTGTGTCTCTTTTGCTGGCTCACATACAGGGTTATCATTATCATTTTTCTAAATTCCATATATATGCATTAGTATACTGTATTGCTGTTTTTCTTTCTGGCTTACTTCACTCTGTATAATAGTCTCCAGTTTCATGCACCTCATTAGAACTGATTCAAATGTATTCTTTTAATGACTGAGTAATACTCCATTGTGTATATGTACCACAGCTTTCTTGTCCATTCATCTGCTGATGGACATCTAGGTTGCTTCCATGTCCTGGCTATTATAAACAGTGCTGCAATGAACACTGGGGTACACGTGTCTCTTTCAATTCTGGTTTCCTCGATGTGTATGCCCACTAGTGGTATTCCTGGGTCATAAGGCAGTTCTATTTCCAGTTTTTCAAGGAATCTCCACACTCTTCTCCATAGTGACTGTACTAGTTTGCATTCCCACCAACAATGTAAGAGGGTTCCCTTTTCTCCACAACCTCTCCAGCATTTATTGCTTGTAGACTTTTGGATAGTAGTCATTCCGACTGGTGTGAAATGGTACCTCATTGTGGTTTTGATTTGCATTTCTCTGCTAATGAGTGATGTTGAGCATCTTTTCATGTGTTTGTTAGCCATCTGTATGTCTTCTTTGGAGAAATGTCTGTTTAGTTCTTTTGCCCATTTTGTTGATTGTGTAGTTTATTTTTCTGGAATTGAGCTGCAAGAATTGCTTGTATATTTTTGAGATTAGTTCTTTGTCAGTTGCTTCATTTGCTATTATTTTCTCCCATTCTGATAGCTGTCTTTTCACCTTGCTTATAGATTCCTTTGTTGTGCAGAAACTTTTAAGTTTAATTAGGTCCCATTTGTTTATTTTTGCTTTTATTTCCAATATTCTAGGAGGTGGGTCATGGAGGATCCTGCTGTGATTTATGTCAAAGAGTGTTTTGCCTATGTTCACCTCTAGGAGTTTTATAGTTTCTGTTCTTACGTTTAGATCTTTAATCCATTTTGAGTTTTTTTGTTGTGTATGATGTTAGAAGGTGTTCTAGTTTCATTCCTTTACAAGTGGTTGACCAGTTTTCCCAACACCACTTGTTAAAGAGACTGTCTTTTCTCCATTGTATATTCTTGCCTCTTTTGTCAGAAATATGGTGTCCATAGGTGTGTAGATTTATCTCTGGGCTTTCTATTTTGTTCCATTGATCTATATTTCTGTCTTTGTGCCAGTATCATACTGTCTTGATGATGGTGGCTTTGTAGTAGAGCCTGAAGCCAGCCAGATTGATTCCTCCAGTTCCATTCTTCTTTCTCAAGATTGCTTTGGCTATTTGAGGTGTTTTTTTTTTTTTTTGTATTTCCATACAAATCGTGAAATTATTTGATCTCTGTGAAAAAAACCGTTGGTAGCTTGATAGGGATTGCATTGAATCTGTAGATTGCTTTGGGTATATACTGATTTTCACTATACTGATTCTTCCAATTCATGAACATGGTATATTTCTCCATCTATTAGTGTCTTCTTTGATTTCTTTCACCAGTGTTTTATAGTTTTCTATATATAGGTCTTTAGTTTCTTTAGGTAGGTATATTCCTAAGTATTTTATTCTTTTCATTGCAATGATGAATGGAATTTTTTCTTTAATTTCTCTTTCTATTTTCTCATTATTAGTGTATAGGAATGCAAAGGATTTCTGTGTATTGATTTTATATCCAACAACTTTACTATATTCATTGATTAGCTCTGGTGGAGTCTTTAGGGTTTTCTATGNGGGCGCCAGAGGATGAGATGGCTGGATGGCATTAAGGACTCAATGGACGTGAGTCTGAGTGAACTCCGGGAGTTGGTGATGGACAGGGAGGCCTGGCGTGTTGTGATTCATGGGGTCACAATGAGTCGGACACGACTGAGTGACTGAAGTGAACTGAACTTCATCCCTGGGATAAAGCCCACTTGGTCATGGTGTATGGTCTTTTTAATGTGTTGTTGGATTCTGATTGCTAGGATTTTTGCATCTATGTTCATCAGTGATATTGGCCTGTAGTTTTGTGTGTGTGTGTGTGTGTGGCATCTTTGTCAGGTTTTGGTATTAGGGTGATGGTGGCCTCATAGAATGAGGTTGGAAGTTTACCTTCCTCTGCAATTTTCTGGAAGACTTTGAGTGGATGGGTGTTAGCTCTTCTCTAAATTTTTGGTAGAATTCTGCTGTGAAGCCATCTGGACCTGGACTTTTGTTTGCTAGAAGATTTCTGATTACAGTTTCAATTTCTGTGTTTGTGATGGGTCTGTTAAGATTTTCTATTTCTTGCTGGTTCAGTTTTGAAAAGTTGTCACTTTTCTAAGAATTTGCTCATTTCTTCCACGTTGTCCATTTTATTGACATATAATTACTAATAGTAGTCTCATGATCCTTTGTATTTCTGTGTTGTCTGTTGTGATCTTTCCAATTTCATTTTAATTTTATTGATTTGATTTTTCTCCCTTTGTTTCTTGATGAGTCTGACTAATGGTTTGTCAATTTTATTTATCCATTCAAAGAACCAGCTTTTGGCTTTGTTGATTTTTGCTATGGTCTCTTTTGTTTCTTTTGCATTTATTTCTGCCCTAATTTTTATGATTTCTTTCCTTTACTAACCCTGGGGTTCTTCATTTCTTCCTTTTCTAGTTGCTTTAGGTATCGAGTTAGGTTATTTATTTGACTTTTTTCTTGTTTCTTGAGGTATGCTTCTATTGCTGTGAACCTTCCCCTTAGCACTGCTTTACAGTGTCCCACAGGTTTTGTGTTGTTGTGTTTTCATTTTCATCCGTTTCTATGCATATTTTGATTTCTTTTTAGATTTCTTCTGGATTTGTTGGTTATTCAGCAGTGTCTTGTTCAGCCTCCTGGAGGCACGTATTTTAAACCATATATTTTATATTGATAAAAAGGTGATTATAATTCTTTGTAAGGGCTTCCCAGGTGGCTCAGTGATAAAGAATCTGCCTGCCACTGCAAGAGACACAAGTTCAATACCTGGGTTTGGAAGATTCCTTGGAGGAGATAGCAACCCACTCCAATATTCTTGCCTGGAGAATCCCATGAACAGAGGAGCCTGGCAGGTTACAGTCCATGGGTCACACAGACTTGGACACAACTGAGCACTGTGTCCAGGAATATTTCTTTGTAAATGTGTGTTTCCCCAAGTATATATATACACACACTGATAGTTAAGATTTGTACAGTGATTTGGTGCCAGAAATTCTATGCATTAACTAAAGCATACAACGGCCTTACAAAGAAAATATTATGATTTCCAGTATACTGATGCAGGATTTCTAGTTTTCGTGCTCTTTTGACCTTGGTAGATGGCTGGATGGCATCATGGACTCGATGGACGCGAGTCTGAGTGAACTCCGGGAGATGGTGATGGACAGGGAGGCCTGGCGTGCTGTGATTCATGGGGTCGCAAAGAGTCAGACACGACTGAGTGACTGAACTGAACTGGACTGAGTGTTCCTCCTTAATTTATATGTGTGTGTGTGTGTGAAAGTCACTTAATCATTTCTGACTCTTTGCAACCCCATGGATTGTAGCCGACCAGGCTCCTCTGTTCATGGAGTTCTCCAGGCAAGAATACTGGATAGGGTTGCCATTTCCTTCTCCAGGAGACCTTCCTGATCCAGGGATCAAACCCAAGTTTCCTGCATTTGAGGCAGTTTATTTACCACCTGAGCCACCAGGGAAGCCCTTAATTTCTGTATCCTCAATTTAATGGAGAATTGCAAAGTAATCACTTTTATAATTCTCTTATAATATATATATATTTATTTATTTTACTTTACAATACTGTATTGGTTTTGCCATACATCAACATGAATCTACCACAGGTGTACACATGTTCCCAATCCTGAACCCTCCTCCCATCTCCCTCCCCACACCATCTCTCTGGGTCATCCCAGTGCACCAGCCCCAAGCATCCTATATCCTGCATTGAACCTAGACTGGCGATTCGTTTCTTACATGATATTATACATGTTTCAATGTCATTCCCCAAATCATCCTACCCTCTTTCCCTCTCCCACAGTGCAAAAGACTGTTCTATACATCTGTGTCTCTTTTGCCATCTCACATACAGGGTTATTGTTACCATCTTGCTAAATTCCATATATATGTTTTAGTATACTGTATTGGCATTTTTCTTTCTGGCTTACTTCACTCTGTATAATTGGCTCCAGTTTCATCCACCCCATTAGAACTGATTCAAATGTATTCATTTTAATGGCTCTTAATATTTTTATGAATACTTGTTAGAGTAATTTTCTAATAAGATTCTTTCCTTTATCTATTTGTTTGCTCATTCATAAAGTTCATATAGGAAAGTCAAAGTGAGTGCCCAATTTAAGGCAAGTGAATTGTTTTTCTAGCATCTTCAGAGGCAGCTGGTTCATTTTATTTAATATAACTTACAGCTTAAATATATTTAATCTGATAAAATCCTTTACACATTAGGAAAGCCAAAACCCTTTCTTTATACACATTGTTATTATTATATTTATGACATTTCCATATCTTTTTCAGTGAGGGCTCTTTCAAGCTGGCTTCTTACTCCTTTTGACATAAACCTAGCAATCTTTGATCATTTCTTTGTCTCATGTTCTTCTTGCACATTTCCTTCTCAAAGTTTAAGTTCATCTGTTTCTTCAAGAAGTTCTGGTTTCTTTACATAGAAAATGGAATTTCATATTCAAATCTAAAGTCTATGGGCAGGACATGCTTTTGTCTTTGGACTCTCATGAATTCTAGGGTCTTCACTGGACTGAGTTTCAGGTCAAAGCTAATCTGGATCTTCTGTTTAGGATCCTACAAAGTAAAGTTGAGGGGCCTCTGGGCTGCATGCTTATCTGGAGGCTCAAGCGGGAGAGTATCTCCAGGAGGTGGGGCTCATCAGAAATATGCTAGAGTCCAATCATCACATATTTTAATTTATATATATATATAAAATATATATAACATGTATGCTATGTATANTATAATGTTATGTATATAGTATAAATTATAATGTATATATATAATACAAAGATGTATTTACCTAATAGCTACCCCATACCTTGTCAGTTTATGCTTGCTCTTCTAATTCTCAGGACAGCACAGCTTCTATTCCATATCTTCAACATCACATCTGTGTCTGTTTTCACTTACACTGAGAATCCTAGTTGTCAGGGTCACAGGAGATGGCAGAACTGGAATATCTCATGATCACACACACAAATCTCTCAGGATAACCATACCAAAACCATCTCACTAATCTTTATAGCTGAAGTGGGTTTGTTTATATACTCTATCTTCATATTCTCTCTGTTTTTACATTTGTGTACTATATTTTCAGGTCATATGGTTTTCTACATGTTATCATCTCCCATTTCCTTCCCATGTAATCTTAGTTCTGTAAGCAATTCTGTATTTAATGCTATCCATAAGTCCTTATGTCAAAGACTCTTCATTCACTTTGTTTTTCTGACACTCATCCTTCAGTCGATGGATTCTTCATGCAGAGTCTGATGTTACATCCTTTATAGAAAACATGAACTTTTATCTGGAGAATGGGCATGTTTTTTAACCAAGTTGAGTCTGCATTTACAATTGTCTCATCATTCCAGTTTAGATTCAGGTGGATCCTTCAAATAGCTGTTGAAGAAATAGCTACAGAAATATGTGTAGCGATTTCTTCAACTCATGGGCATTTTCCTCTGTTCTTTGTATAAATCTTATCTTCCACGTATGCATTCTTTTTTATCCTGGAACTTCAACTACTCACAGTCTTTTACATCTTCTAAGAATCTTATAATTTTCATCACTTTATATTTTCTCTTTGTTCAATGAAATACCAATTTCATGTGATTCTTGAGGTTACACAGGTATGAATAATGATAATCTCTATCTTTATTTCTTCAGCTGAATTTATATCTGATAAATCATATATATTTTTATCTACATCATGTCTTTTTAATAATTCTCCTAAACCTCCTTTTTCTTTTTTTATCTGTTGAATGCATTGTTTCTGTTTTTATTTATTTTATGTGTCAACACTTGGCTGAACCATGGTGCCCAGATATGTAGTCAAACATTATTCTGAATGTTTCTGTTATGATATTTTGGATGAGGTTAACATTTTAATTGGTGGAGTTCTAGTAAGGCAGATTGTTCTTTATAATGTGTGGTCTCATACAATGACTTGAAACCTTGGCTCCACAAAAGATATCTCCCAAGAAAGAGGGGAATCTGCTGGGCTAATGGCCTTTAAACTAGAACCAAAACAGGCTCTCCCTTGGGTCTCCAGCTATGGTTTCTGCTTCTCTGGAGAACCCTAACTTATGTGATTTCCTATAGCTGCCATGTTTTGCCAGTTCTTGAGTTTATTCCAATCTTTTTCTCTCTTGTTGCTATTGGATCCTCTGGAATATGATGTTTTTCCCAGATGACTCACTGGTGCTCACATTTGTTTATAGGAGTAACTAACTTATCTAAGAGTGGAAGTCTCAAAAGCGGGGAAAGGCAGAGTAAGACTCTTCTAGCTTGAAAGAGTGAGATGGGCAGGATGACAACACAGCGAAAAAGGTGTCACTCATTCTCTTCTTTTCTTCTGTTGGGTTTCCCTGGTGGGTCAGACAGTAAAAGCGTCTGCCTGCAGTGTGGGAGACCCGGGTTCAATCCCTGGTGGGGAACATCCCCTGGAGAAGAAAATGGAAACCCACTCCAGCATTCTTGCCTTGAGCATCCCATGGATGGAGGGGCCCTGTGGACTACGGTCCATGGGGTTGCAAAGAGTCGGACATGGCTGAGCAACTAACACACTTTTTTTCTATTGGTACAATGTCCAGCTCAGTTGACCTGGAACTCCTTAGCCTTCCAAGAGCAATGTTGTTTGGTCATATTCAGGTAATACCAATATAGACTCTGTGCAGGGCTTTGCCTATTTCTGTAGAAGAAGCTTTTCCCAGCGTCCAGTGGTTTTGCATACCACATACCAAATTTGCCTTTGGTGTTATCCAAGCTCTGTAGATCCTAAAATCCCTTAGAATAAGGGTAAATATACAGTTTAGATTTTGCATAAGACAAGGAGGAAGACTGCCTTACTCGTAATTTATCCTCAAAAATTTTTTTTTTTGCATTCTCTGAGTACATTCTTTGCTGTTTCTCCCCAAATTTCCTATTATAATGAAATCTGTTCTAAGAATAGAACACATTTTAGCATTATTCATTCATCTTTCATTCTGCTATTAAGTAGACATATTGACATACTGTCATTAACTACATATTGTAGGAAGACACAACACAGGTAAGAAAATAGATAAGTAAGAATTTTAAAACAGTGTCAAAAATCCTCTCAGAACTATAAACTCACATTTCTAAGAATATCCAAATGATCTTTCCGAAACTGATTAAAAAAACAAAATCTTCCAATTTTGCATTGTATTCTTTTTCTTATTTATAAAAGTTTCATTAAGTCATTTGTCAAAGTTGTCACTAAGGACAGCAATATTTTTAATTTGGAAAATTGAAACAATATTTTTTAAAGAGAAGCTAGTTGAAACACTGAGATTTATACTAAATGTTGGTTTTGGTTTCTGAAAACTGTCATAAGAATAATATTTGGGAATGATCAGGGTCATTTTAGTGGATCAATGCATGTCTAATATGTTAACCATGAAATATACCATTTACATGAGGGTAAAATCTAAGCTATATTCCACAGAGTGTAGGCTGAGAGAGTTGTGTTGGCTAAATTTCCTAAGTAAGTGGAGTAGAAATAATTAGAACTATATGGGAATTGACCTGGAAATACATTAAATCCAGGAGGAGGAGACGGGAACAAGAGAGAAACATTTAATATCTCACTGGAGAGAAGCTTTCTAAGTATGTAAAATGTTCCTGTGGAAAATTTTTATCCCCTAAGGAAATAACATGAGGTTCTGAGACTGTGTTTCTGACACAGGCAAGTAAGTTTCTATCAAAAATTCTATAACTAAAAGGGAACAAATTTCTCAGGAGAACCTATATACCAAACTAATAATGTGTATTTTCAATAAGCAATATATTTAAGTAGATATTCTTTAGTTGGGCTTTGAGACTGAAATGACAGAGAAGGGTGGGTGCATGACATGTCTTTAGGGATGGTGCATAGTCCCAGGAGAAATCTGGCTATCCATCTACTGTAGTTCTAAACCAAGTCTGTTTCAAGATATGAGTATATTACGAACAATGTAAAAATATGTGAAGTTGTCAGAAGCTAAACATGATTGTTAGAAGCTTATTTGTAAGAAAGCTAAATTTACCTAATGGCTTCTTATCAGTAGTCATGATGTCTGATGAGTTTTTGGGTGACTGGAAAACTACTTTTCAGAACATAACAGATTTTTCTTAAAATAATTTCAAGAAAAGATATAGAATTCAAAGATTTTTTTTTAATTCTCAAGATGTTTAAGCTATAAAAGAATGTCTATGATAAATGAAAAGTAATACATAGAAAAACATTCAAGACATTTCCTAGCACTTCTGAAGGATAACACAGTATAGCTGAGTTTTGCGTGCATATGCGTTCAGTCACCAAGTCTTGCCTGACTCTTTGTGGCCCCATGGATTGTTGGTTGCCAGGCTCCTCTGTCCACAGGATTTTCCAGAGAAGAATTTTGGAGTGGGTTGCCATTTCCTCCTCCTGGGGGGGATTGAATCCGGGTCTCCTGTGTCTCCTGCACTGGCAGGTGGATTCTTTACCACTGACCCTCCGGGAGAACTCTAGCTGAGTTTTGACTTCCCATTTAATTAAATCCTCATCTATTCCTTCACATTTTGGTTTTATGACTCCAGTGTCTATTAATAATCTGCTGCTACAGGTCTCTGAAAACCCAGTAATAACACAGAGAAATACTTCAACAAATTAAAATGCTCATTCTATCTCATTCTCTGATTATTTTTTTTTTTTAAAGAAAGAGACAATGAAAATAGAGTTTTCTGCCTTTCTCTTCTCCACTATGGTAAAAATATCACATTTTTTTTTCCATTTCACCAGTACATTTAAATATGAAGTACAAAACCATATTCTTGATTAATCTTGGTTGATAAGTCATCTGTTCCATGAGCTTCCTCAATATCATAGGTATAAAATTCACAACAATGTTTCCTGATTATGGCACTCATTATGTAGATAGAGAACCAATACATTGAAAATAAGGCAAAATGCATGTTGGGTGTGGTGTGTAAAGTGGCCTGCATTACATAGTCTGGTGTTCAATTAAACTCTGAATAGCCATAAAGAAGGAAAATATGTTTAACCTGAGGATACCTCAATTCCAGGACAAAAGCAGAATCCAAGGGAACAGTCCATCACTGTTCAGAGAGAAGTTTGCTCGAAAGAAAGAAATCATAATTATTTCTTCTGTAAGAGACAGAGACTAACCAGCTTGGAAAATTTTATTTATTTATTTATTTATTATTTTTATTTTTACTTTATTTTGCTTTACAATACTGTATTGGTTTTGCCATACACTGACATGAATCAGCCATGGGAAAATTTTAAATAATTTCATTTATAAAAGACTGCTTTTTATTTTTATTACAGACATTGAGAAAATTCACACGTAATATATTTCAAAGTTTACATCTGTTTAGTAATTTTGTCAATTTAAGCTTCTAGTTCTATCATATAACAAAAAACAATGGCTTCTTCTTAAAAATGCAAAATCACACAGTCGTCTTGAGACTCTTTCCCTGTAATATTGCTGTATGGAGTCTACACTTTTAATTTCCATATCTTCAAGAAGCGTGAGAATGTCTCTCCTTACCGAAAGTGGACTGTGAACCTGTTATTATAAACAGGAGCCTTAGCCTGCATCTCAGAGTAACAGGTTGTACAGCATGACCTTAATCATGAAATATGTCAGGACTAGTTTGCAAGGAAATTTTTAAGTGCCAGATGATCATAAAATTGAGACACTTTCACTAATCCTTCCTTCCTGATTAGAAAGTGTCCTTTAAAATGTGGAGAAACACTTCACATATTTTATGACTCATTTCAGCTGCACGGTTACTGTCCATGTTTTAGGATTTCATTTGGTTTCTAAAGTACTGCCAATGAGGAAGTAAGGATCTGGAGTACGTCTTTTTACGGTATAGCTGAGGATTTTCTTAACTTAAGGGGAAATTATGGGAAGCCATGCTTGTACTCAGTTTTGTGCTTACACACACACACACACACACACACACACACCCCACAGCTTCGCTTGTACTCAGTTTCATGCATACACAGACACACACCACAGCTTTGTTTGTACTCGGCTTTGTGCATACTCACACACACACACACACACACACACTGTAAAGCTTTGACTGCCCTGCATACACTGTGCTGGGATATTTTGTTTCCTTTTCATGCATCATTTACAAGTTGGCACTATGATTCCGCAACATCTGCACATCATTCCAACTCACACAAAGTGAATTCGAAGGGAAGAGATATGTTCTGTGATGTCTACGCATGTTTGCTTGTGTCCATTGATTGCTTTTAGCAAGCAAGCCAAGCAGGAAGAAAGATAAATACATTGGATAAGTGACAGAAAGTGCACATGTGTGCAGATACGGGAAGTTCCACCTCGCTCAGGTTACAACAACAGCCTGACAGACATGCTTTGTACTCCAAACTTCTTTCCACAGTAAATACCTGTGCCTAAGAGCATACCTGGGACATCCCAGGGAGTTCCGGGGTAAAGAATCTGCCTGCTTATGCAGGAAATGCATGTTCGATCCCTGGGTGGGGAAGACCCCTTGGAGAAGGAAATGGCAATGCTCCACAGCATGGTTGCCTGGGAAATTCCATGGACAGAGGAGCCTGGTGGGCTAGATAGAGTCCATAGGGTCTCAAAAGTGTCAGACACTACTGAACAGCAACAACAACAAGAGCATACCCATGAAACAACTAGGTATAAATAATTTTCATGACTAAATATTAAAGGGAAAATGGATAGATATTAAAATTATCAAAGAATTGAACAATCACTTCATGAATTAAAATAAACAAATGGCAAAGTAGAACCTGAAGTATACATCCATAGTGTTTCAGTTCAGTTCAGTTCATTTGCTCAGTTCAGTTCAGTTCAGTTCAGTTGCTCAGTCATGTCTGACTCTTTGCGACCCCATGAATCGCAGCACACCAGGCCTCCCTGTCCATCACCAACTCCCGGAGTTCACTCAGGCTCACATCCATCGAGTCTGTGATGCCATCCAGCCATCTCATCCTCGGTCACCCCCTTCTCCTCCTGCCCCCAATCCCTCCCAGCATCAAAGTCTTTTCCAAGGAGTCAACTCTTCACAAGAGGTGGCCAAAGTACTGGAGTTTCAGCTTCAGCATCATTCCCTCCAAAGAAATCCCAGGGCTGATCTCCTTCAGAATGGACTGGTTGGATCTCCTTGCAGTCCAAGGGACTCTCAAGAGTCTTCTCCAACACCACACTTCAAAAGCAGCAATTCTTCGGCCCTCAGCCTTCTTCACAGTCCAACTCTCACATCCATACATGACCATTGGAAAAACCATAGCTTTGATTAGACGGAGCTTAGTCAGCAGAGTAATGTCTCTGCTCTTGAATATGCTCTCTAGGTTGGTCATAACTTTTCTTCCATGGTGTAAGCGTCTTTTAATTTCATGGCTGCAGTCATCATCTGCAGTGATTTTGGAGCCCCCCAAAATAAAGTCTGACACTGTTTCCATTGTTTCTCCATCTATTTCCCATGGAGTGATAGGACCGGATGCCATGATCTTCGTTTTTTTGAATGTTGAGCTTTAAGCCAACTTTTTCACTCTCCTCTTTCACTTTCATCAAGAGGCTTTTTAGTTCCTCTTCACTTTCTGCCATAAGGGTGGTGTCATCTTCATATCTGAGGTTATTGATATTTCTCCTGGCAATCTTGATTCCAGCTTGTGTTTCTTCCAGTCCAGCGTTTCTCATGATGTACTCTGCATATAAGTTAAATAAGCAGGGTGACAATATACACCCTTGACATACTCCTTTTCCTATTTGGAACCAGTCTGTTGTTCCAAGTCCAGTTTTAACTGTTGCTTCCTGGCCTGCCTTAGTGTTTAAGAGAATGCAAATTTAAGATTACTTTTTCATGATAATTTAGAAATCTGACAATGCCCGTGCCTGGAGATGTGGAACAACTAGGATTCATTTCTTATTGTGTGGGATGGAAAATGATATCAGTTCAGTTCAGTTGCTCAGTTGTGTCCAACTTTTTGTGACCCCATAGACTGAAGCATGCCAGGCTTCCTTGTCCATCACCAAATCCCAGAGCTTACTCAAACTCATGTCTGTGATGCCATCCAACTCTGTTGTCCCCTTCAACTCCTGCCTTCAATCTTTCCTAGCATCAGGGTCTTTTCCAATGAGTTACTTCTTCACATCAAGTTGCCAAAGCATTGGAGTTTCAGCTTCAACATCAGTCCTTCCAATGAATATTCAGACTGATTTCCTTAAGGATAGACTGGTTGGATCTCCTGCAGGCCTCTCAAGACTCTCAAGAGTCTTCTCCAACACCACAGTTCAAAGGCGATGCTGAGCTTTCTTTGTAGTCCAACTCTCACATCCATACATGACCACTGGAAACACCATAGTTTTGACTAGATGGACCTTTATCAGCAAAGTAATGTCTTTGCTTTTTAATATTCTGTCTAGGTTGGTCATAGCTTTTCTTCCAAGGAGTAAGTGTCTTTTAATTTCATGGCTGCAGTCACCATCTGCAATGATTTTGGAGACCAAAAAAATAAAGTCTCTCACAGTTTCCATTGTTTCCCCACCTATTTGTCATGAAGAGATTGGACCAGATGCCATGATCTTAGTTTTCTGAACACTAAGTTTTAAGCCAACTTTTTCTCTCTCTCTTTTCACCCTCATCAAGATGCTATGTAGTTCATCTTCACTCTCTACCATTTGAGTGGTATCATCTGTCTGAGGTTGTTGATATTTTCCCCAGAAATCTTGATTCCAGGTTGTGATTCATCCAGCCCAGTGTTTGGCATGATGTACTCTGCATATGAGTTGAGTAAGCAGGGTGACAATATACAGCTTTGTTGCACTCCTTTCTCAGTTTTGAACCAGTACATTGTTCTATGTAACATTCTAATCGTTGCTTCTTGACCTGCATACAGGCTTCTCAGGAGACAAGTAAGGTGGTCTGGTATTATAATCTCTTTAAGAATTTTCCATAGTTTGTTGTGATCCACACAGTCAATGGTTTTAACACAGTCAATGAAGCAGAAGTAGACATTTTTCTGGAATTCCCTTGCTATGATCCAAGGAATGTTGGCAATTTGATCTCTGGCTCTTCTGCCTTTTCTAAATCCAACATGTACATGTGGATGTTCATTCTTGTACTGTTGAAGCCTAGTTTGAAGGATTTTGAGCATAACCTTATGAGCATGCAAAATAAGAATAGCTGTGCAGTAGTTTGAACAATCTTTGGCATTGCCCTTCTTTGGGATTAGAGTTAAAACCAACCGTTTAGTAAGGAATATGTTTCTTTTTAACCATTAATGGAGTAAAACTTTTACACTTTAAATTTTCCTTGTTTAGTTGATTGCAAAATGATACCTTTGCATGAATGGCTTAGCATAATTTATACCATAATTTTAATTTTATCTAATTTTTAAAGATACCAACAAAGATATAGTTAAATTGCCTGCAGAATGTTGGAAAGATATTTTCTTCCTAGAAGGATAGTTATGAATGCATCATATTCTAAATATTTTATTTCACAAAATTACAATGCTTCATGAATAAGAGATTTTAATTTTTTTTTAAATTGGAGTATAACTGATCCAAAATACTGTTTTGGTTTCTGCTATACAACAACATGAATCAGCCATAGGTATACATATGTCCCCTCCCACTTGAACCTCCCCCCTCAACCACCATCTCATCCCACCTGTCTAGGCCATCGCAAGGCACTGAGTTGAGCTCCCTGTGTTATAGAGTGACTCCCCGCTGGGTCTCCATTTCACGCATGGTGGTGTATATACATCAGTGCCTCTCTCTCAATGTGTCCCACCCTCCCCTCCTTCCACTGTATCCAAAATTTGTTCTCCATGTTTGTGCCTCTATTTATGTCCTACAAATAAATAAGGAGGGCTTAAAAGCATCTCATATATTTTCATATATAAGGATATATATACAAATATAACAATTAATGAATATATGAGAGATGTTTTTAAAAACTCATTTTATTCTTTTATCAGTGGTAAGGACAGAAGGAGGAACCCATATAAATGAAAATGCCAGCAAAAAAGTTCCCTAATAATTGATGGGAAATAGATGGGGAAACAGTGGAAACAGTGTCAGATTTTATTTTTTTTGGGGGGGGGCCTCCAAAATCACTGCAGATGGTGACTGCACTCATGAAATTAAAAGGTGCTTACTCTTTGGAAGAAAAGTTATGACCAACCTAGATAGCATATTCAAAAGCAGAGACATTACTCTGCCAGCAAAGGTCTGTCTAGTCAAGGCTATGGTTTTTCCAGTGGTCATGTATGGTTGTGAGAGTTGGACTGTGAAGAAAGCTGAGGACTGAAGAATTGCTGCTTTTGAACTGTGGTGTTGGAGAAGACTCTTGAGAGTCCCTTGGACTGCAAGAAGATCCAACCAGTCTATCCTTAAGGAGATCAGCCCTGGGATTTCTTTGGAGGGAATGATGCTAAAGCTGAAATTCCAGTACTTTGGCCATCTCATGTGAAGAGTTGACTCATTGGGAAAGACTTTGATGCTGGGAGGGATTGGGGGCAGGAGGAGAAGGGGACGACCGAGGATGAGATGGCTGGATGGCATCACAGACTCGATGGATGTGAATCTGAGTGAACTCGGGGAGTTGGTGATGGACAGGGAGGCCTGGCATGCTGCGATTCATGGGGTTGCAAAGAGTCGGACACGACTGAGCAACTGAACTGAACTGAATAACTTGATGGCATTTACACTTAACACACAGTAGAACTTACCTTAGTCGTTTCTATTTTTTTCTTAATCTTATCTCAGAATTTATCTTTTTCCAGTATCCAGCTTTTTTCTCAGATTGTCTTCCCAAGTATAATGTAGAAACTTAGGTTTGAAAATCCAAACCATATGTGGAGGGGTTGAGTGTCCACACTAATGACCTTGACCAGCTGGAGAGACATGGTCAGACTTTGTCATTTAGGCAGAGCTTTTTAGTTTGCTTTTTTTTTCATTTTTTTAAGATTAATTTATTTTTTAATTGAAGGATCATTGATTTACAGACTTTTGCTGTTCCCTGTCAAACATCAACATTAATAGTTTTTTTAAACACAAAAATCTATTAAAACCAATCAATGCTTTACATTGTTAAATGAAAAAAAAAATCATTCTCAAATAGTGTCTTTGTAACTGCTCTGCGCTCAACTGATTAAAATACTGAAATGCTCTAATGGACATTTTATAGAATATCTCATTGGAGAAAATTGGATTGGCACTTAACTTTGTTCAACAGTAAATGAGCATCTATATTGCCTATTGCAAGAGAGGAAGTATCGTTCACTAACTTAGCTTTCTGTCTACAGTATAATTGATAACTGAATATTGGATTTGTGTTTTTACTTATTTTATTTACGTGTGTCACTTACAACTGCAGAAAAATTTTAAAAAATCCGTTTTAAATGGTCTTTGACTCTCAGATAGCATCTTAGCTGGTTACTACAAATACCTAGACAAGGCTGATCTGATATCTCTCCAAGATGTACTGCTGGAATAGAGTGGTTAAAAAAAAATATAAACACACACAAATACTGCCTTTAATTACTTAGCTTCTTACAGTATTCACACAGCAGAAACTGACAAATCCATGTTGTTGTTGTTTAGTCTCTAAATCATGTCCAGCTCTTTTGCAACCATAGTAGCCTGCCAGACTCCTCTTTAGACACAGCTATCTAAAAAGGATCAGAATGGTCCTTGGCAACACTGTGGTTGACACTGTTTCCTCTGATATCTTTCTAATGTTCACCATTTACTGGGGGGATGGGGGAAGGGTGACCACTTCTAGAATATGGAACATAAAATCTACCTGCTGGAATAACACATACTACCTCATTTCTCAGGTTTTTCTGAGTGAAAGTCTCAGAGTTGCACTTTTTACACAATTCAGAAAAAACACAAGAATTTTTCTCCCGTTATACCCCTCCTTTCAAGTGCAAAACAAGAAGACATCCAACTCACAGCACACTCATACCGACACAGACAGCTCCCACACACATACGCACTCTCACATACACACAGGAGAGTCCGCTAACCAAGACCTGGGAGAAGCACGTGGCCTTGGAGTTCAGTGCAGAGCGAGCTCTCCTCATCTCCTTTCCTTACCAACGTTTTCCTTGATAAATGTACTTCATTAATGCTCAATCCTGTGAACTCAGCACTAGAATTAAAATAAGAAAAACAAACAAACAAAAAACCCTTATCATGAATCATGTGAAAGTGTTAGTCTCTCAGCTGTGTCTGACCCTTTGTGACCCCATGGACTGTAGCCCAGCAGGCTCCTCTGTCCATGGGATTCTCCAGGCAAGAATACTGGAGTGGGTTGCCATTTCCTTCTCTAGGAGATCTTCCTGACCCAGGGATTGAACCCACTATTGGGTTGGAATAATCCTAAAGCTACACTTGTCAAGGCTGGATTTCATCCGTCATGAGTATCTTGTCTACATTTAACACCAGGAGTACTGGGAACAAGGTATTTTCTCATGAGGTAGCTATGTCTACAGGAAGTTCTTAAATTCACTCAAAGCACATCGCCCTATATGTAAATTCAAACCTGCAGATAACAGCCTGCCTCTTCAGTTCAGTTCAGTTGCTCAGTCGTGTCTGACTCTCTGCGACCCCATGAATCGCAGCACGCCAGGCCTCCCTGTCCATCACCAGTTCCTCTTAGGACAATGCAAAAGGCTAATTCCCTTGCATGGAGGGGTGGGGTGGGGGCAGCCTTTCATATTGCCCCAACATGACCTTCTTTGCAAACAAAACTTATCTCAACGGCTTCTTATAGGAAAAAATGGGTTGCTTCAGCATGTTGGTGTTGGTATTTAAAATACATTCCAATTTTCCTATCTTCATCTTCAAATGTGTCCTCCAACAACAATCATTGGAGATGCCAGAATTTCTAGAAAAATATTTGCATTTTGTTTTAAATCTCAGTGATCTGATAATTGGTAGTTTATCTCCTAGGCTGCATTCCTATAGTGAAATATCAGAAAGAACTGAGATAAAGATGCTATTCTACAGAATGAGATATTGCATTCCTTTGGTATATGTAACATTGCTATGATTCATTCACATCTTTATAAGTTTATTTGCTCATCAATTTATTCATCCATTAGAAATGTACAAGGCTATATGCTAGTTTTACACGATATATAAAAAAGAATCAGTCATTGATCCTGGTACCAAGAGATCACAGTCATTAAGAAACATAAGATGCGTTACAGAAATAAGAAATGTGGTATAGATTGTAATTTGTGTAACCTTACTCCCTTAAAGTTGACTGTAATTCATATAGTGGAAGGTGGCTTTTAGGTGGGAGTTGATTTTATTCTTTTATCTTTAGACTATTATCCAATGTAATACTTGAACCATTATATATAACCCTCTGTCTATATTTTTAAGCTCTTTTTGATTTGGTAGTAAATTATTAAAGGTAGAAATTTTGCTGTAAAGCCAAAAACATTTTAAAGTGTATTGTAGTATATTGTGTATTGGCATTTTTATAATCATAGTCTGCAAATATGTAAAAATCTAAATATAGACAATTTATAGAATGGCATTAATTTATACATCGTATATTGAGATGTTATCGATACTGGTGCTTGTACTGGTCCTAACAGAGACTTGAAATTTATGTTCTACAATCCAAGCAAACAGAGCCAAACTGTATCGAGAAAATATCTGTGTATCCAGGCACTGAGAAGAGTTGTTTGCTGTGGTTGTTTAGTCTCTAGGTCGTGTCCGACTCTCTGCAACCCCATGGACTGTAGCCCGCCAGGCTCCTCTGTCCATGGGGTTTCCCAGGCAGTGGGTTTCCATTTTCCTCTCCAGAGTATCTTCCCAACTCAAGGACTGAACCTACTTCTTCTGCACTGGCAGGTGGATTCTTTACTGTGAGCCACCAGGGAAGCCCAACAGAAATCAGTAGATTTACGTTTATTCTTCTCAAAAAGCTTCCAAAGTACAGAGTGTTAGTCCCAATATTACAGAAAAGGTAGTCAAATTTTAGATGTTTGAATCATGGATGCTGACTATAACTGGTAAATTTTAGATCTAGCTTCAGATAGACATGGGTTAAATATTTTAGAGATCAAGTCATTAAGACATATAATGGAAATAAGAAATGTGGTATAGGTTGTACTTTCTATAACCTTATTCCCTTAAGTTTGACTATAAAGATAATTCATATATTGAAAGATTGTTTTTAGGTGGGAGTCAATTTTATTCTTTTATGTTAAGACAACTTTTCAGGTAAGATTTTCACTCTTACTAAAATTGCTCATCTTGCCAGAATTACTAGGGGATTGTAGGATATGTAAGCAGAGAAGGAACTGTTTTCACGTGCTGCTTATCATGGTGATTACGGTACTCAGCACCTGTATTTACAACTAAGACCCTTAGAGAAGGCACATGGAACGGACATTCCTCATCCCCTGAAGTTTATGGTGAAAGCATAATCATTAGGACTTTTATTTTTTAAAAAGATTTTTATTGGAGTATAGTTTTCTTAAAGACATAAATCTGAAATTCACAAACTTATCAAAGTAAATTGGGAGGGCTTGATTCAGATTGATGCTAAAGCAGCTGTGATGAAAAACATTTAACTGTAAAACATTTAACTGTAAAACAATTAACACCCAGATTTTTTTTTAAGTCTGAAAGTTGTGGAAATGTATCTTCAGGCTCTGCTTTCTTTAATGTATTAGGATAATGAAGTTAGTGTCTGTGTTTCTGGAAAATGGATGATGACATTCACTATTGATCTCTGGACAGGTTGAGAACAATATTATAATAATCCATACCAGTCAGCTTGACCTTTTACTGATTTGGCCTTTACGTTGAGTGGGAGGGAAAGGAAGAATAAAACAAAGGTGTTTCCATGAGTGAAGTATAACACAGGGCTTGTCACATCCCTGGACTTTATTATTATTTATCATTAAAGCACAGTGATCCATCAAGCCTTTAATCTCATTAGACACCTGTAAATCAGGAAGACAGACCATGGTGAAGCTTCATAGCATCTGCTTAGCAATAAACTTTAAACATTTTCCAAGGTCTTTATAAGAAAATGGGCCTTAAAAGCAATAAAGAGGCTGCAAATACTTGTTACAGCTCAAATATCACCTCTGTAAAGGTTTCTGGGATCTTCACAGGTATAATCAATTGCTCCGTTCTATATATTGTGTCTCTATTATAGGTCACAGATTAAATTCAGAGAGTAGTAACCTTGTGAAGGCATTAAAGTGACAACTAATGATGCAAAGCTCATTAGAGGGACAGGGACCTTTTTTTAGAACATCTGCCTCTGCCAGTAGAATATAGCTACTGGACATTAAACCTGGTCCACCCAACTATGTCTATAAACTGCACTTCACATCACAGAATATTAATGAATGAAATGGTCCAGGTGAGATCAGGGGAAGAACAGAGAGATGCACAATTGTGAGCAGCATTTCAGGCTCTGAAATCGGTAAAGAGGCTATTAAGGGAGGGAGGCAAGAGTCTACAGACGCACAGGTGAGGCAGCATAGGAAAGAGTGAACTGACAAGAGAAGGAGTGTTAATTTTGCATAAAGGCAGCGGTAGATCTTCAATGCAGGCTCAGGGTTATTTAATTTAAAATTTTTAAACTAGCTCTCTTTCCAAACTCATGAAGACTGCAGTTGCTCTTGCAGCCGATCTCTAAACTGCACATCTTCATGATGGTCATGATTACTGCCGTTTTTGAGCCTCACCGATGTCATAAGCATGTGTAGAGCAGATCTAAAGTGAGCATTAAGCAGCACCGCGCAGGTCTGAAAAGTGTAGAAGCTCGTGCCAGGAGGCGAGTTTCAAATCCTGGCTCCATCGCTGTGTGACTGGGGACTGTCACCTTGCATCTTTAAGCCTCTCTGGTAAACGAGGATAATAATAGTGTCCATGGGAAAGTAAATAGAAGAGCAAAGATTTCTATGAGAAAAATTTCAAGACTGTGCATTGGTCAAGAACTAGACATAACGCCAAAAGCATGATCCATAAAACAAAAACAAAAGGCAAATTGGATTTCATGAAGATTTAAAACCTTTGCACTTCAAAAGACCCTATTGAGAAAATGCAAAGACAAGTCACACACAGAAAGAAAACATTTACAAGGTGTTTCTCTAATAAATAACTTGTATCCAGACTATATAATGCACTTAACAAAGGAAAGAAATACAGTCATTCAGTTAAAATGAGGAAGAGGTTTGAATGGATATTTCACTAGAGAAGATACAGTGATGCATGAAAATGTGTTCAAATGTGTTTGCAGGGAAATGCAAATTAAATGAGATACCACTTCATGTCTATCCACAAAAAGGACCATAATTTAAAGACCAAAAAAAAGCCTCCTGCTCCTGAGGAGGAGGAAAAATGAAAACTTCAACATATTCCAGGCGGAAATAAAGAATGGTACAGCTGCTTTGGAAGCAGTGTGGCAGTTTTTTAAAAAGCTAAACACAAATCAGTCTGTGGTGTGTTCATAAAACGGTATGCTATTCAGCCACAGACACACAAACATAGAATTATTGATAAATGCTACAATGTGGATTAACCTCACAACAATTATGATAAATGAAAGTGATATAAACCAAAAATAAAATAAGTATATGGGAATGGATCATATGAATCACTTTATATGAAGTATACAGAAAATGCAAATTTCTAGAGACAGACAACTGATCGATGGTTGCCTTGGGCTTAGACTGATAGCAGGTAATTGAAAATAGATTCAAGGGCATTTTGGAATATTCTAAAACTATTGTGGTAATGTTTGCACACTTTATAATTTTACTAAAATCATTGAATTCTACATAGAAAATGGGTGAATTATATGCTATGTAATTTTTCTCTCAATAAAGCTCTAAAACCTACATTAATTAAAAAAGAGTAAGCAATACTAAAAATGTGCTACTTATCCTTAAAGGTTTATTAAAGCTCCTAAAAATAGGAGTATATGCATAGTATAACCTATAACAGTAACAACAGAATACTACTGCCTATGGAGATTTTACATTAACTAAGAGGCTGCATGTAAATGAAGCTCCATTGCACTTTACAGAGAAGGCATTTGGTAAATATTTTATTGTGAGTAGTTACTACTTTTAAACTATTCAATAATCATTTCTATACATATATGTACAAACATGTTAATATCAATTTATGTATTTAAATATTAATATTTTCCATTTGAATTATTTCTCTCAGCTCAAAACTAGATTTCTTTTGCCACTCAAATGGGGTTCACAAAATTGCACATTTACTCACTTAAATTATCACAGAGTTGTTTTATTTTTATATAAATTATTTTATAATAAATGTCATTCTTCCTAAATATTCTATTTTTTTTAAACAAAATCTGTGATAGAAACAAGACAGATTCCAAAATGCTGAGGAATGGTTTGAATGATTGAAGAGTAATAAAATAATAAAATTGGAATATTGTTAGTAACGTATGCCTCCTGTTTGCCGCTTGCAAATGCCAACTGATAGTTCTCCCCAGAAGTGACTGCAATTCTGATTCTTGTGTTAGTTGTCCCCTTACTGTTCTCTACAGTTTTAATAGCTAAGTGTGTGTGTATGTGTGAGTGTGTGAGAGAGATTAAAAGGTATGCTGTTTAGTTTTGATTTTGAGCTACATAGGAATGCAGCTGCACTCATGGCTTTTTGCCTTTTCACTCAGCATTTCATGTTTGAGATTAGGTCATTTTACAGAAGGCGATGGCACCCCACTCCAGTACTCTTGCCTGGAAAATCCCATGGACAGAGGAACCTGGTAGGCTGCAGTCCATGGGGTCGCTAAGAGTCGGACATGACTGAGCGACTTCACTTTCATTTTTCACTTTCATGCATTGGAGAAGGAAATGGCAACCTGCTCCAGTGTTCTTGCCTGGAGAATCCCAGGGACAGGGGAGCCTGGTGGGCTGCCGTCTATGGGGTCGCACAGAGTCGGACACGACTGAAGCGACTTAGCAGCAGCAGCAACAGGTAGTCAATCTAATTCTTCAAGCTAATTTTCTTTTCATTGATGATAGAATTCGATCGAATGGGTTCTTTGCAGTCTTGTATTCATTCGATAGGCTATGTAGGATGTCCCACATTTAGTACTTAAGACAGTGCAGCTATGAACATTATTCTGTTCCATCTTGGTATCTAAGTGAGATCATCTCTCTCTAGTTGACTGCTGAGTAGTAGCATAAGCATAAGTTCGTATTTACATGTTATGCCAAATATTTTCCATTTTGCTTGTACCATTGACATTCCAATTAGCAAAGTCTGTGAGCTCCAGGGTTCCACAGTTTCAAAAACATTTGACATATTTAACAGTTTACACGTTTTCCAATCTGAACACTGTGGAATGGAAATCCATTATGCTGTTGATTCGTACTCTTCTGAGTATGACTGGATTTGAACATACTTTCCAATATTGATTAACCATTGCATCTCCTCTTCTGTTGAAGATTTATTTCCAGGTAAATGCTTCCCTAGTGGCTCAGATGGTAAAGAATCTGCCTGCAGTGCTGGAGACCTGGGTTTGATCCCTGTATTGGGAAGATCCCCTGGAGGAGGGCATGGCGACCCACTCCAGTATTCTTGCCTGGAGGATTCCATGGACAGAAGATCCTGGTGGGTTATAGTCTGTGGGTTCACAAAGAATCAGACACACTGAGTGACTAAGCACAGGTAATATTAATAGAAGGGCTACTAAAATATTTTACTTAAATATTTTGTTGTTTTTTGATACATAGAAATATATTCTTTTGAATCTTGGTATTACATCCAGGAATTGTGCTGATTTCCCTTATTAATTTTACTAATTTATTTGTAGATTCTTCAGGGTTTTTTATAGAAACAAAAGGTAAGTAATGTCACTTTCCTTTCTACTTTTATAGTTTCCCATCCCCTTTACTTACTGAACTAGCTAGAAATATAGAAAGTGAAAGTGAAGTCGCTCAGTCGTGTCCAACTCTTTGCGAACCCATGGACTGTAGCCTACCAGGCTCCTCCGTCTATGGGATTTTCCAGGCAAGAGTACTGGAGTGGGTTGCCATTTCCTTCTCCAGAGCATCGTCCCGACCCAGGGATCAAACCGAGGTCTCCTGCACTGTAACCAAGAGGCTTTACCGTCTGAGTCACCGGGGAAACAGGAGTAGTGGTAGAAGCACTTAGTGTTGTTCTCAGTTTTAAGAAAATATTCTTTTATAAGTTTTTATTGGATATTATTTGAAATGTTTCTATAAAAGTGCCAAATTGCTTCTTTCCTTCAGATTGACTTTGACTTTCCATGATATCTCCCCATGTCTGTTGCTTAATTTATTACATCTTACTATTTTCTCATTTAAGGTTTAAGAGAGCAATTTTGCCAATAGATTAAAAAAAATCATCTGCGTTTTTCTGTGTAGCATTTTTGATGATGCCCTGTTTTTGATATTTCTGATTTTCATTATTATTTCTCCTTTAATTTGTCAGTTATTTAGAAGAATTTCTTAGTTTTACAATATATAAGNTTTGGATATGGAAAGTAAGATATAGATATAAAAGATAATATCTATATGACACTAATTCTTTGAAATAAGTTGAAACTTACTGAATTTACTAAATGATCCAAAATATAGCAAATTGTATGTAATATACCATTTATGGTTGATAAGCATGTTCATTTCCATTAGTCATGTATGGATGTGAAAATTGGACTATAAAGAAAGCTGAGCACTGAAGAATTGATGCTTTTGAACTGTAGTGTTGGAGAAGACTCTTGAGAGTCCCTTGGACTGCAAGGAGATCCAACCAGTCCATCCTAAAGGAAATCAGTCCTGAATATTCATTGGAAGGACTGATGCTGAAGCTGACACTCCAATACTTTGGCCACCTGATGCGAAGAACTGACTCATTTGAGAAGACCCTGATTCTGGGCAAGATTGAAGGCGGGAGGGGAAGGGGATGACAGAGGATGAGATGGTTGCATGGCATCACCGACTCAATGGACATGAGTTTGAGCAAGCTCCAGGAGTTGGTGATGGACAGGGAGGCCTGGCATGCTGCAGTCCATGGGGTCACAAAGAGTCAGATGGGGCTGAGCAACGGAATGGAACTGAACTGAAAAACGTTCATAATTTTAGAGTTCATAGTTTTAGGGTTCAGTTATATATGTACTGGGGCTTCCCTGGTGGCTTAGGGTTTAAAGCGTCCGCCTGGAATGCAGGAGACCCAGATTCAATCCCTGGATTGGGAAGATCCCCTGGAGAAGGCAATGGCACCCCACTCCAGTACTCTTGCCTGGAGAATCCCATGGAGGGAGGAGCCTGGTAGGCTACAGTCCACGGAGTGGCAAAGAGTCGGACACGACTGAGCCACTTCACTTTACTTCACTTCACTTATATATGTACTATGATTAGGCTCCTTGCCATAAAATCTGAACATTTTATACCTTTACTGATTTTTGTTTTCTTGATCTATTAGTTATTGAAAGAGTTCTCAATCTATCAGATTTTCTTCTATATCTTTAAGCTGTGTTATTAAATGCACAATATAATTATTCATTAATTATGTTCATATATTATAATTATCTTAATTACAATTACATCTTTCAGCTATATTAAAATTTGTCATTATGAAATATACAGCAATGTTTACCCTTAAACTCTATTTTTGTCCAGTAAGAAAGAGTTATACCAGCTTTTTTTTTGCTTAGTATTTTCTTGATAGATTTTTTCCTAGCTTTTTTCTTTCAACATTTTGATAACATTATGATTTAGATATATTTTTATAAATTACATATAGAAGAGTTTTTCCCATTATTTATGGGAATTTATTTACCTTTCTTGATGAAAATTTGCCTTTCACCTGCATTATTTAGTCCAATTACATATGTCTTTACTGTTATCTTTGTGTTTTTTTTCTAAAAGTAGATCTATTGTCTAATATTTTAAAACCATCTTTTTTCCTTTTGAACTTAGAATTTTAGTTCCTGCCAATTAATTTATTAATTCTAAAACTACACTTTTTATTGCTCTTCCTGTGCTGGTCATTCTACAAGGTCTAATACTGTCGAAGTCATTATGCTTTCCAGTAAGTACCAAGTTGGGACTCACTGCCCCGTTGTGCACTATAGGATCTTGTGCTGTTTTTTCATGTATTTTAAAACACTGTTCAGTTTTTAACATCACGAGATATTTTGATGTGTGCTGCATTGTATACACCTTTAATTGGAATTAAAGTGTTTCATCAGTTCTGAAATTTTCTGAATTGTTATGATCTCAATTGCTTCCCTGACTCATTTTCTATCTCCAGTCTTTCTATTCCAATTAGATCAATATGTAAATGTTCTTTGAAGTTTTAATAGCATCTACTTGAGAAACTGAATATACCTGGATATTGTTTGACACTTTCTCAATGTCTTAAATAGTAATTGGTCACTTTAGACTATAAGCAGTTACTTTCATTAGGTTATATGTTTCTAGGAAATTGTTCATTTCTCCCAGGTTTTCAAAATACCATGGACACAATTGATCAAACTACTTAATATCTATTTTTTTTTAAACTTTTTAAAAAACTTTATTGATGTATAGTTGATTTACTATAGAAATAAAGTAGAAGGAGAAGGCAATGGCACCCCACTCCAGTACTTTTGCCTGGAAAAATCCCATGGATGGAGGAGCCTGGTAGGATGCAGTCCATGGGGTTGCTAGAGTCGGACACGGCTGAGCAACTTCACTTTCACTTTTCACTTTCATGCCTTGGAGAAGGAAATGGCAACCCACCCCAGTGTTCTTGCCTGGAGAATCCCAGGGATGGGGGAGCCTGGTGGGCTGCTGTCTACGGGGTTGCACAGAGTCGGACACGACTGAAGCGACTTAGCAGCAGCAGCAGCAGTTGATTTACAGTGTTGTGTTAATATCTACTATACAGCAAAGTGATTGATTGTACACGTAGACATTCTTTTTCATATTATTTTCCACTGTGGTTTACCACAGAATATTGAATATAATCTTGTGCTATACTGAAGGACCTTATTTATCCATACTATGTATCCATTCTAATGTATTTTTTATCTGCTGACCTCAAACTCCCAATCCATCCCTCCCCTGCCCACCATCTCCCTTGACGATCACAAGTCTGTTATCTGTGTCTATGAGTCTGTTTCTGTTTTGTGGAGAAGTTCTGTAAAAGTCATATTTTAGATTCCACATATAACTAATATGGCATTTGACTTTCTGACTGACTTCACTCAGTATGACAGTCTCTAGGTTCATCCATGTTGCTATAAATGACATGATTTCATTTTTTCTTATGGCTGAGTAATATTCTGTTGTACGTAAATATCTACCACATCTTTATTTGTTTGTTAATGGACACTTGAGTTGGTTCTATGTCTTGGCTATTATAAACAGTGTTGCAGTGAGAACTGGGATGCATGTATCTCTTTGAATTATAGTTTGTCTAGACATATGCCCAGGAGTGTGATTGCAGAATTGTATGGAAACTGTATTTTTAGTTTTTTGAGAAACCTCCATACTGTTTTCTGTAGTGGTTGTACCAACTTACATTCCTACCAACAGTGTAAGAGGGTTTGCTTTTCTTCATACCCTCTCTAACATTTTTTATTTGCAAGTTTTTGATGATGGCCATTCTGACCAGGGTGAGGTACTACCTCACTGTAGTTTTGATTTGCATTTCTCTAACAATTAGCAGTGCTGAACATCTTTTCATGCATTTGTTGGCTTTCTGTACGTTTTCT